>JAVDPK010001103.1:464810-480220 GCA_034780415.1 Cichlasoma orientale
ACAGCACACAAAGAATTAACTTCTAAAACGTGGCCTTCCGCCCCTGTCTCTCCCCCCCCCCCCCCCCCAGGTCCCATACTGTACTTCAGTAGTCACGCCATGTTACACACCAACACAGACAAGTCTCATTTTCTGTTGCTTTTACCAGTTTTCAAAGGCAAATTTCCACATTTTCTCAAAGAAACTGATACTTTTCCAGTTAATTTCACCTGAATTTTGTATCCTCTCGCATTCGCAGGCATTTTTCTCATCAGTGCTGTTTACAGCAAAGACAAAGCTCAAATAATGATTTAGAGACATAATGACAAGAGCTAAATGGGAACAAAATGCAAACGAGTTGCTAATTAAACCCCTTTAAGTTGTGGATGGATTTTGATGATCCCTTGTGCATTTAAAGATGAAGCCATCTCTTTCTAAGTCTGCTGGTCAAGCGGCCACACAAGTAGTAACTTTTTTATTTCTTTCTGTTGCTCATGTTGTGTGCCCGCAGAGCAGACGATCTAACCATCCTACTAGAAACCTGAGGGGACAAATGCATACTAACCCTTTGAAGGTTTCACAATGGTTTCTCTCTTTCTCAGACTTCAAAGAGAATATTTGGGCTACTTTTTCACTTTGTCAGAAGTACTTTGCCATTTCACTTTGCAATTTAAAATCTTGATATCACAGAGGTTTATATGGTTCCCCTGCCCCAACACATCTGTAACCAGTCAGCCACACTGAACCATCCACGGTCAGGATAATTTAAAAGAGCAGCTGAAAACAAGAGCAGCAAATTTGATCATTTCATTTCAGATTTTTTATTAGCAATTTTTTTAAAATTAGTTTTCAACCTCTTTCTTAATCATCTAAATTACAAATTTAAATACATACTAATTCAGAGTTTTTAATCAAAACATAATGAACCTAGCAGTTACGCCACAGGGAAAAAAATGAATTGGAGGAAATGAAAGGAAATGGAAAATATGTAAAATGAAACTGAGGTGGGTGCAGAACTTTACAAAAAGGAGGACCAGGTGAGTACATACACATATATTATACATACATATACATTACCACCTTAAACAAAATGCCAGTAGAGCTTCAAGCCATTCCTTTTACAGTCAGGATACCCTACTGTTATTATATCATTGGGCCTTCTTACGTCAGGATGTCATCAGTCTTTGTTGACCCTTTCAAACACCAGAACTGCATGTCTCTGTGACAAACAGAATTCAGAAGACCCAAGAGACAGTGCATGAAAAGGCTCTCCTGCAAATGGCTCTTGTATTCAGCCCAGTCCCCCAGTGGATCTGCCCTATATTGACAGAGCAGAATGGTGAAGCCCTTTGTAAAAGTATGAGACAGAACAGTGTGACACAGTTCTCACACTACCTGAATGACACACCAAATAACACTACACCATATCCTCCTCTTTAAGGCACAATTTCACTCAGTGTTGGAAATGATCTCATTGCATGCAGGGCCAATGTGATGCTACATTTGAAACTCTCTGAAGGTGAATATACAGCATATACTCTGAAGAAAGACAGAAAAATTTCAAATATGGATGGAATTTAAAAATAAAATCAATGCAGATAACACGGTGAAGCAGAAGAGGCAGCGAGGTGTTATTCTTACCTAAACCTTTTATCTAACTTGTCAGCCTTGAGAGGCAGGTATGTAAAATGCGCACGCATTCCTGTGTGTATTTTCAAACAAATAAAAGTTTGTTGCGTTCGACATAGCTATTAGTGAAACCGTAATTCAGCAACATATATTTCATAACGATCTTAACATTTTCTGCTCTAAGTACAACAAAAGGCAAAATGTTTTGCAGAGGACTTTTATATAGTAAGAGTCACAAAGTGCTTCAAACACTTCTGAAGTCAATAAAGTGAAACGAATTACAGACACAGACATTCTCATACAATAAAACACAGACATCAATAAAGGACTCCTTGTACAACCAGGTACTCAGACATACTTTAAAACAGTATAACCAACCTACAGGCAATATGACAGGTCTTCCAAACTCCAAATATCACATAAGCAATGATTCACTCTCTCTTTGTTCCTGAAACTAGACTAAGGAAGCGCCCAAAAAAAATTATTGTGTGTGAAATGAGGGGTATAAAGTACCCAAATATATGCAGGTGTTCAATTGCAAAGAGACGCAGGTTGATGCAGGTTGTTCAGACAGAATATTGCATTTTACTAGCATTCAGTGACACAAAATCAAAAAAAGGGGTGATACACACCCTGTGGCTGATTCTTCACAAAAAAGCTTTGCCGTGGCACTGTGAACCAGCTCTAAATTCTCCAGCACTAACAGCCTGAAGCACATAGTTTTAGCAGTTGTTTTGAAGCACAATAGGCAATCATTTGAAAATGTTTCTAGGATAGAAAAAGCAAAAGCAGAATAAAAAAGTAAGTTAACTTGTGTGTTTTTCCCCCCAGAATTATTGCTGGCTAGCCAATCTTCATTAGGAGCTAAACAGTTCCGTATCACTGAATATCATGTATAATATATCAGCTGATCTGAATATTATTTGTATGAAAACTGTTTAATTGACATTAAGAGGTTAAATTATAAAAACAAAACAATATATATAATGAAGAGCTGGACAGCACCAGGCCCTGATATGATTCACACCTACTGGCTAAGGAAGCTAACTGCACCCCATGAGTGCCTGGCAGCACAAATGGACCAGCTGCTAGAGGCTAAGACACACACTGGAATGGCTGACTGAAGGCTGGATGTTCCTGATTCCCAAAGATCCCCAGTAGGGACCAGTCCCAAGATCAAAAGGACCCTAAGAGCCTTTATCAGGAACTCAATGGCAATGTGGAGAACACTAGAAGCCAACTTGAAGCCCATTGCACAAGTCAGCATCAAGTGCGAGATTTACCAAGGAGATGCTCTGTCCCCACTGCTGTTCTGCATAGGCCTGAACCCCCTCGGCCAGATCATTAACAAGACTGGCTACGGATACCAACTATGGTATGGAGCAAACAGCAGCCACCTCCTCTACATGGATGACATCGAGCTGTATGCCAGGAATGAACGAGACATAGATTCACTGATCCACACCACTAGGATCTACAGCAATGACATCGGAATGCCATTTGGACTGGAGAAGTGTGGTCCATTTCTAACAAAGAGAGGGAAGGTAGTCAGAACTGAGGGGATTGCACTACCAGAAGGGAACATTGCAGACATTGAGGACAGCTACAAGAACCATTGGAATCCCACGGGCAAATGACCGTTAGGAAAACTGCAACTTCCAAGTACCTGCAGTGAGTAAGGCAAGTGCTGGAGAGTCAGCTGAATGGGAAGAAAAAGATCTGAGCAATCAACACCTACGCCCTGCAGGTTGTCAGATACCGTGCTGGGATAATAAGCTAGATAGAAGCCACTGACATCAAGACAAGAATGCTCCTTACCATGCATGGAGGGTTTCACCCCAAATCCAGCACACTGAGAATGTATGCAAAGCTAAGGAAGGAGGTCGAGGACTAGGGGGTGTCAGAACCACTATCCTAGATGAAAGAAAGATCCACGAGTACATCAGGAAGATGGCCACAAATGATCATGTGCTTAGTCCCGAGGTCACACTGGGATACGCCCCTAAGGGTGGTCAAGAATAACAGAACTAGGATCAAGTGGGACTTCCAGATACAGACGGACAAACTGGTAATGTCTAACCAACCGAACATACGTAGTAGTGGTGGACAAGAAGAGGAAGAACTACTGCGCAGGACCCTCAAGCTCCCAGGCCTCTGGTGGAGGAGCTTGGAGGACAGACTGCCCGCAGGGCGTGTGGGGAATTTTAGTTAGCTTCCTACCTACCTGGAGTGTCTGATTGGCAAATGCTTCATTTTTCAGCATGGCAATGATCTCAAACACAATGCCCATACTGTAAAAGTATACCTGGATAGAAAAAAACACAGTGGAACACTATGGATTGACCTCCCCAGAGCCCAGACCGCAACATTATTGAAGCAGTGTTGTATTTCCGTGTATGTTTGCACAATTCAAAAAATAGCTGCACCTATTTCCCATTTTCTTAGCATAATATAAAGAAATTAGAGCGGCTCAAGACTTTTGCACTGTGCTGTAACTTCTTCAGGTTTACAGTGCGCTATGTTTACAGTGTTTATATGTCAATAAACACATCCCACTTTTCAGTTCTCGGTGTCTATATCTGTCATTCCTCTCTTCGCTCTGCCTCCTCATGTTTTAGAACCTCCTACATGAGATGTAGGCAACAGAGACAGGGAAGAGAAATGAGGAGAGAGAAATCGAGGCAACAGGCATGAAACAAAACGAGACAGTCTTGCTTCACAGCGGTCACTTTAAAGAGATTAATTAAATCTGATGCAAGGCACAGCTGCATCATCTCTCCACTGTTTTGTTATAGTCTGGATTTTATGATCTCTGTCGGATGAGTCCAACACCGCTCATGACAATTGTGATATTTATATATTTATATAATGTGGTTATATTTCATAATGTGGCATAATGCGACAAGAATGATCTCACGGATTTTAATTGGCTTTATTTGACATGGACACAAACGATGAAGGGCATATAGGGTTTGATGAATTTAAATAGCGTATACAAACTTTTTTATGAGCCCTGCTCTATTCTTTTTATAGTCCACCTTTATGTCATTACTATATTACATTAAGCAAGTGCTGAAAAGACTCCTACAAAGGATACATCTACGCATTCTTTCTTGTAGCTTTTATGGAAAGCCTCCTTTTTTCTTGCTCCTCGGTCCTTGACACGTGTATTAGGAATTGAGACATCCTTCAAGATGGCACACAGATACTAACCTTCGGGTCACAAGCAGGAGAAGGGAGGAGAGAAGAGACTAGGTGGCACAAAACCGAGAAGCCTCTAGACAGCAACGGCTACAACCTGATGCCAGTAAGCAAAAACAGTTGCAAAGATCGGCATAAATGATTGGCATTGGTAATAAATAATATAAGGAGGGAAAATCTTTAAGTAAGTGCAGACTTAATGATTGTGGATACTAAATGCAAACATCTGGATGTATGAGTGAATATAAAGGGGGGGGGAAGTATTAAAATATCAATAAGAAAAAATCAACTTAGATTCAAGCGAGTTATTCAAGTAAAACTGCCTGGGAGGGGGACATTTCTCATTTCTCTCATTTTCAGGCTCCTTTCTTGTTTGCTGCTGGTGGCCAGGGTGCACAAGAGGAGGGCAGTGATATGGGAGGCTGGAAGGACAGCTGTTGGGTAAGAAAGGTGGTGCTGTGCTGATGGGACTTTTATGACATCCTGTGTCATTGGAGCGCAGAGTTGGAGGGGAAAGGATAACAGCCAATAGAGAAGAATGTCAGCAGGACCTCTGGAAAGATATGCTCCAGAGAGAGCGCCTGATTATTATGGAGGGCTTAGAATGGGGGGGAAAGAGAGAGGCTCTTCAACTTTGTGTGAGTTTATGTTGCTTTTTAATAAAGCACTATTATTTCCACATAAAGACATGCAGAGTGAAAAGAATCAATCATTTCTGTAAAAGTTTCCGTAGCGTTTTGTCTTTGCCTTAAAACTGGCTTCGTGTAATGAAAGAGGTTAATGCAGGCTATTGTTTTGGAAGACATTTAATCGCACATCTTGATAATGAGTACCGTTCACAGTTATACCTTGACAAAATAAAGTACTTGATGGAGTAATCCTTAAGAGTCTGGAGGGTTTTTTTCAGTGAAACTGTTCACAGACAGGAAAAGAAATAAACATAAATCAAAAGTAAAACTTTTTTATTTACGTAAAGGAGTCACTTAAATAATGATAGTTTCTCATGTCTCCTTTAAGGAAGTGGCCATTATGACGATGGTGATAAATTATCTAATCCCACCATGCAGCAGATCCTGACACTGCAGCACATCACAAAATTCTGCAAAAGAAGTGCCATTACACTTTCACAAACAAATTTCTAGAAAGCAAAATCATTTTGTTACTATATTTCTTTTCTTGTCTGGTTTAAAATGATGATGTTTCAGTTCAAATGATGGAGCTAATAGCTCCAAAAAAAAGCAAGATGGCACTTCTCTCGCTCTCTCTCTCTCATAGTTCCTGGGGTTTGGTTTAGACGTCATTTTAAGGGTAGGCTTTGGATGAAATAAGGAGAAACATATATTTTCATGTGACTTAAAAGTAGGTTTACAGTTAAAGGTACGTTAAGAGCTATAAAAGAAAAATCTCCGTCACAGCGCTCTGGTGTACGAGAGCTTACATGTGGTATGTTTAAGGGGTCACTGAATAAGGGTAATAAATGAGAAGTGCGGATGAGTTCACAGCTACAAAGATGACCATCTTCTCCAATTTTCCATCAAATCATGTAATCATGTATCTGTGATTTCTGTCTACATGTATCTGAATCACTGTGTTTGAGTGCGCGCGCGTGTGTTCATCTGTGCATGCATGATGAAGCGTTCGGAGGTGCCTGAGTACATCTCTCGCTGTGTGCAATCTGCAGCCGCTCTACAGTTGTTGTATCCCCCCCTCCGCTGGCTCATCTCAAATGGCAATTTGTAAAACATGGCCCTCCGTTAGCCCTCTTCCTCTCCTCAAAGCCATTCCCTGCACGACTGCTCCCCTCCCTCATCTGTCCATCCCCTCTCCTCTTCGCATCACTCATTTTACTTCCTTTTCTCACTTTACCTTCTTTCACCCTCTCTTCTCTCGTTTCCAGCATTTCCATATCTCCTGTGCACTCTGCATCTTTTGCTATCTCCACCTCTCTGCCTGTTTATCTCTCTCTCTCGCTTTCCCCCCCTCTCTGTTTTTCTCTCTCATTTACCCTTGCTAGTCCACGTCGGTTTTCTTCTTCATTATCTCTTTTTTCTCTGTCCTTCGTTAATGCTGCTCCCTCATTACCTCCTCCATCTCACCATCCTGTACTTAATTTATGATTTTTTTTAGGGATCTCAATCAGCATCCTACACATACAGTAATGAAGAGTTTGTTTCACTGCATATATCACGTATCACATTGATTTACACATAAAGATGCAGTCACTGTTGAAACTCAATTTTAAACTGCATACTTTATGTACTGCTGCTCACTCTGGCTTCATTCCCAAGAGCAAGTGCTTGGGAATGATAAAAGTTTGTGCTGTTTTTGCTGTTACTCAGAGTTACAGCAACAACCTGCAGACTGGTTGGTTGATTAATTGTGGGTCTAATAGTTTGGCCTCAGCTGTAAGAGTAATCTGGGACAAAAAAAATATCTATGATCTGAGCTGAAAATGAATATCAGCAGGCAGGCATGTGTTTCACTTAATAGCTACATTACACAATTGCTATCAAAGACAACGAGCCTTGAAAATTCAAAGAGGAAAGGTTGACAGGTAACTGCGGAAGGAAAAAAGACGTAGTACACTGACTGATGCATAAATTGAAAGGAGGATGAATAACCTGAAGGACAGAGAAGAAGGAAGTGATAAATAGATGACACACGGACTTCCTTATCTCTGCCTTCCCTCCTCTCCACTTGCCTTGTTCCATTTACCACCAGTAACATCAATTGTTTACCTTAGCCTATTATTTACTTCACCTCTATTAAGTTTGTTCTTGGATTCTTCAGCATTTTGCATTAAGAAGCCCACATGCAGTTTACTGCCTCTCCTCCAAACTCTCCCCCTTTTAGCTCTGAGGTAAACAGCCTCTCTTTCATCTTCATTACCCGTCAGTCTACTTCTCTTTTATATCCACCTCTCATCCTTCCTCCAATCCATCTATCCAGCCACGTTCCAGCATACAAACACACGCACACGTGCTCTTGTTTGTGTGCGTGTGTGTGTGTCAATGTGCATTTCCATGGCAACATCAACATGAAAACCACCCCTCCTCCAGAGGTTCCGCTCATTTACATTTCATTTGTATGTTTCCTCAGAGACCTACGGCATTTGACTTTGACAATGGCGAGGAAACTGGCATGACCCTGTCCATTTTCCTCTCTCTCTTTTAGCACGCATGTTTCTTGTTTTACCCGCTCTCACCGAGTGTTTCATCAACTCAGTCGCTGCTCGGCCCTCCTTTTCCCTTTCCTCCATCTCTCCATTCCCATATTAGTCACTTAGGATGACATTGCCCTTTTTCTGTCCTGCTTATTTAGCTGCTGTTTTCAAAACAGATCACTTTCATTCTGCCATAATGTGCTTTTACCTCCTCCTTTTTGTTTCTCTCATTTGTAAACACTTTTCTTCTGTCGTTTTCCATCCGTCTCTATTCCTAACACCCTTTTGAAAGAAGCTGCAACTGTAAGTCTTTCATTCCATCTCTGAATAAGAGTCACACATTACAGCCTATTTGTAATGGGACAAAGAGCTTTCCACCCATTTCCTTTGCAGACAAACACAGCTGCTGGTAAACACGTGTGTGCACACACGCGTTGCTACTGCATTACACAACACACGCATACACTTTTATTGACAATCTATAACAAGAAACATACTGTGCCGGTCCAAAAAAAAAAGTGTGCACAAACAGACACACACATAGACACGCACCCACTATCAATCCACGTACAAACGCAGACACACACTGTGCATCGGGAGCTGTAAACAGAGAAAGAAAAACATTGTAAACACAACTTATTCTGTTTACACTTCGCACACACACGCACACACAGATGCACACCCATTCAGAAAGACGTTCCCAAGTAGCTGTGAAATTAAACTTCTTTTTCCAGATTTGACTTGTTGAAAAATGGTTCAAATGGTTAACCAGACACAAACGCACGTTTTTTTTCCCCTTTTCTTTTTTCTATCTTGAGGATTTCCAATTAAACAAATTCTCTTTAACTAAAATTATCATCATCAATTTGCTTTTCCCACTCCACAACCTATTACTTGTCAGCATCAACAATATGACGGAGTCACCTCCCATTCCCAACGCTCTGTTGGAAAAATGGTAAAGTTATAATGATGCGAGAGTGTGACAGAACATGGCAGTCACACGACACTGTTCACATCCTTCACAGTGGAGAATTTAAAAGCCACGCTCAGGATGCCTGCTGTAATTGGCTGCACCGGTGAAGAGTAGAACTCTTCACAGGCTTCATTACTGGCAAGCCTGCACGTGGCAAGGTAAAATTAGACAGAACCAGCAGACACTACACCATGTATATATGTGTATATTGTTTGAGTGTGTTGCTCTGTTTCTGTGAGAGCCAAATGTGTGTATGTGCACACACCAAAAAAGACAGTGCTACCTATTAGCGTGAGTCACTAACAGAGGATGTGGCAAAGTATGTGCACGTAACAGTGGATGTCTGCAGAGAAGTGGAAGGAGCATTCATTAATGTTTGAGTGTGGGTCTGTGTCATTGCTTGCTTGCATTTGTGTGTTGTGAAAGACACTGTGTATGTCAAAAGAAAAAAAAAAAACACTGCCCTTTGGCTCTCATCTGACATTTTAAAAGCCAGCAAGTCGAGGACAGAGAAAGTTTTATGAAAACAGACTAAATGTCCAACAGGGATGACAGACAGAGAGACAGCTAGAGAGAGAGTGACAGAGAGATGAAGCGGTATTGAAAGAGAGAAAAAGAAAGGGAGAAGACACAGCAGGAAGGAAAAGTATTCAGGGAACGGGAGAGAACAGTATTCAGAGAGTCAGGGGGAGAGGAAGGGCCTGTGCAGTCTCATTGATTTGAAGCTGTAGGAGGGGACGGAACGGGTAAAGAGGGGAGGCAAGGAGACAGAGTGGCTACTGTAAGAAAATGGCTTTATAATACAGTTAAAGAGCAGCACAGAAGACAGAGTGTGACAGAAAGAGGGGTAAAAAGAGGATAGCATAGAAGCCACAGTGTAAAAGAAACAGGCGAAACAGATGGAGAACATTTAATTCAAAAAAAAAAAGTACATATACTGAACTTGCGCACAACATCTCCGAGTGACAATCTGCAGTTTTTAATCATACTTTACACCTCCCACTCGCAACATGTAATTAATGTTGTGATTTTCAAGAGCACAACTATTTCTACATACTCAACAATCAATAAACCATCACCTCACTAATGATCAGTGAATCTAGCTGCAAAATTGAGTAAACATATGAAAATAATATAACTCTATATCTACAGTATCTGTAGAGGTGTATATATATAAATTAAAATGCACCGATAATGTTATGTGTACTTAAGCAGTGTGTGAATGATTTATCAATTCAGGTCTTAAATTTATTTGAACAGGGGTGAGAGGAACAGGAGCGAGAGAGAAAAGGTAGATAAAGAGAGAGAAAAATAAAATAAGAAAGTTTTATAGAGGTAAACATTTTATTATATTGATTAAAAGGTATTTTAGATGCACTTCTATACAAGTGTGTGAATAAGAGGGACATGGTGGTAGTAGTGAAAAGACAGGAGGCTGAGTTGGAAGTGGCAGGGTTGAAGATCCTATAGGATTTTCACTGGGAGTGATCAGGATGGACAAGATTAGAAATGAGCACATCAGAGGGACAACACAGATTGAGCATATTTGAGACAAAGTTAGAGAGGCAAGATTGAGATGGTCTGGACATGTGCAGAGGGACAGTGGATATACTGGGAAAAGGATGTTGAATATGAAGCTGCCAGGCAGGAGAAAAAGAGGAAGACTTCAGAGGAGGTTCATGGATGTAGTGAAATAGGACATGCAGAGGGTTGGTGTGCCAGAGGAGGATATGGGTGCTACAGTATTACTCATTAAAGCTTTTTTCAGATTCCTTTCCAAATTTTTAATCCTTCACTGTCCACTCTAAATCATACACCTAAACTCAGAATTAACCTTTCATCCCCTTCAGCTGCGCCACCTTTAACCGAGTAATATGGAATAAATGACTATAATCACATGATGGATAACAAAGATAGAGTTTTTAAAAAAAATCAATTTAAAATGAAAAGAAGCATAAGCACAAATTCAGGGAGACATACAAACAGTTCAGTGGATAATATGGGAATGAAGGCACCGGCCAGTGCACTGCCTTTAACCGCCCAGGCAATGAATGAGGGTGTGGGTGATGAAGGTACTGTAACGTCTACTGCTTAATTTTTCCACTGAAAAAAAAAAAAAGTGTTACTCATCAGTAATTTTAAAACTGAATCATTAAATCCTCCTTTATGGGCTGGAAAAAATTCTCAGACTCCTTAATTTAAATAAACATTTCAAAATTACTTGTATTAACTGAAAAATATAATAGTTGAAAATAGGGCTGTTATTTATTTTTTTTTTTTTTTGAGCACTCAAAAAGTTGACTTTTCAAGCGATAATTGCCCCTCACAAAACAACACTAAACACACATCATGATCTTATGAATATGATGCATTGCTGTAAATCAAACTACTCAGGAGGAAAAAGAGCTCAACCACAAACATTCATAGGAGTAAAAAAAACAACGAAAAACATGCAGAATTAATATTAACCCAAAACTGTATTTATTTATTTATTGTAAAAAAAAAAACTAAGAGGGACTTTTTCTGCAGAGCACCTTTACTTTTAAAGTGAAGGACTTAAAGTAAATGAGTGCAGGACTTTTACTGTTGGAGTACTTGCGTTGTGTTGGTACTTTTAATTACATAAAGAATCTGAATATGTCTTGCACCACTGCAGGGAGTCATACAATTGCATTGCACAGCTATTTTAGTTTTCCAAAAGAGTGGCATAGGTACTGTGTTCCAGTGCAAATATGAAATGGTGTTTTCTGGAAATATTTGATGAATATTTCCCTGCACACATGCTTAGACTGTTGGTCATGGATGGATGGATGGATGGATGGATGGATGGATGGATGAATGGATGGATGGATATGTAGACTTGTACACAGTTTGTGTATCTAGACCTCTATACACAACATGAAGAAGGTCATCATACAGAAAGACAGAACTATGAAGAAATGAGACAGAAAAGTAGAGGGAGAAACAGAAAGACATAGACAGAGAGATGAGCAGATGAGCCCAGAGAACCAAGGAGTAAACAAGCCCAAGCTGCACTCTGTCATGACCTGTAGACCTTGTGACAATGTGACTAATGGCCTTGAAACATACAAGGACCAGAAGAGCAACCACTGATGGAAACAAACCTTTAAAAAAAAAGTCACACAGTGAGTTGGACGCACGGCCAATGCAATTCTAAATGAAAACAGAGAAAGCCATGGGGAGAGTTAAGGAGAGATGGAAAAGATACTGCAAGTACTGCAGTGCTACTGCTGAACTCCTGCTGAAGAAAAATGACCAAAAACCTGCCTTTGATCCCCGTTTAGGGTATCTGCTATATGCTTACATTGGGGGGAAAAAATGCAGTAAATGGTTATGCTTAATATGTAACATATGACTCACATGTCTAACACGAATATGTGTTTCATAGAGTATATGAGAAACAGACCATTTTCATGAGTAAATTATAATATGAGGCATACATTAAATGTCTCATGAGACCTTAAGTCCCACTCCTCTTCCACAAGAGTCTTCCGTCACCTTAAATCAGTTCTACGTCTGAACCATCGGGTATAATTTTGAAAATCTGCTGCATTAAAGAACATTAGAGAGAACGTGCTTTACAGCACAAAGAGGCATCTGTTGATCCTGAGCTAACCGAGATAAAGCTTTCTGTAATTTTTTACTGTGGCAGGTGGTGGATCACTGTGCTGTACTGAAGAACATAATCCACTTGTATTTTGTTAAATCATATCATAACATGACAGGTACACTGTATACTTTTATTGTCATTACAAGATATTGTGTAGGAGAGAAGTGGGAGGACAAGAGAGCATAACAACATCTGCAGCCCAAGATAGAACAGAATACAATCAAATACAATAGAACCATATTTGACCAACTGCCTTTACCTTTTGCTATCACTGTTACTTTTTCTAATGTATTATTTTTTTTAAGACAAGTGAAGTGCGCCAAACTACAAACTAAAGGAAACTGATTAAAATCCGTGTTGGGTAGTAACACATTACTAAGTGAACTGGAGCAGATTATACTATGATAACAGTAATTTTCACGAACACTTTGCGGGTCATACTTTTGATTGTGCGTCTCAGAGCTAGACTGATCAATTATTTAATCTTTTTTCTCAGCAAATAATTGAGAAATCAGTCTACAAGGTATTAATTTATGGTTTAAGATCTAGTAGTTTTTATATGCCGAAAGAGGCAGAATGGGCTTTCCTGCAACTTCAAGGTTGTCTTGTTATCTGTACATGTTTAACCTTAGCATGTTTGCCATGAGAACCTGACTTCTAAAGTGCTATGTGGCGTCACAGGGGCAGGACTAGTTGTCAGTAAGTATCGCCATCCTTGCATTTACACCTATATCTACGATGCATTTATTAGAAGAGATCATCAGAGGATAATGTGCATTGATCTTTTTAGCTACTATTATTACAACATTATCTAAACTGCTGAAAATTCAGCTGACTAAAAAAAAAGAAGCAACTTAATAACTTTGCAGTTCTGTGGTTTGCAGGTTAATTGGTCTAAGAATGAAGTAATTTGGTTAGTCATTTGGGCAGCTGCGGTTCAGAGTGGGTAATGCGCCGTTCACAGGGTTGGCGATTCGTGTCCTCACTTGATCGGTGATTTGAAAAGTTGTCCTTGATCAAGACAAGAAGTGGTGCACTCGTACTATGACAACTATGGCACTACCAGCAGTAAAAAAAAAAAAAATTTTAAAAAAGTACTTGGAGCTTAGTGAATATTTTTCTAGTACTTTGTTCATCCATTCATCCGGTTTCTTCCTCTTATCCAATTCAGGGTTCCAGGTGCCACAGGGTGAGAGGCAGGGTACACCCTGGACAGGTCACCAGTCTGTCACAGGGTTAACACAGAGACAGACAATGATTCGCACCTATGGGCAATTTAGAATCACCAATTAACCTAAACCAGCTAACTGCACGTCTTTGAACCGTGGCAGGAAGCCAGAGTACCCGGAGGGAACCCAAGCAGGCATGGGGAGAATTCCACACAGAAAGGCCAGCTGGTGGATTCGAACCCAGGACCGTCTTGCTGTGAGGCAAAAGTGCTAACTATCGTGCAACCATGCTGCCCCCTAGTAATTTGTATTCTAGAAATATCCCAATATACCATGTGTGTCTTCTGGGCTTCAAGGCAGAGTGAATCACATCACAGTAAACAGCACCATACTCACTCAGTGGAATCTAAGAAAACAGAACTGTTTTGACATGGAGAGCTGTCTGTAATGGGGCTGATATCAAAGGAACAAACAGCAGCAGCTGGAGTGCAGTAGCAGTTTTACAGACATTTGGTTTCCTTTTTGTCGCTGATCTTAGTTTTTCCCTTGTTTTTTTCTTTTTGTTTTTTTTTAGGTTTTCGTCTCTGTAGAACAGTATAAAATTGATATCTTGGATGCATGGCATGCGCTGCATGCATCTTGATGATTTGCTGGCTGTTGAGTTCTTATAAACAACTACTTATGCTGTTATGTTATTGTTAAGGTCATGCCGATCTGTTACTTCAATAATATGTTAGTACAGGAAACTAGGAGAGGCATCAAACAAAAATGTAGAGTGTTGGGGGGCAGAAGGCAGTGAGTTGGGATTAAATTCATAGAAAGATGGGTTAAGGACTGAGATTAACAGAATGACTGATTGCTTTGGCTCAAAGGCAAAGAAAAAACTCTGAAATGCCCTCCTTTTTATCTTGTTTTTTTTTTTTCTCAGTGAATTTCAGGTTCTTCTAACCTATCTTTCAATCGCTGCATCATTTTGCCACTGGATCTTCTTATGTCTTTCTTTGTTTTTCTAACTTTGCCACTGTGTCTTTCTGCCTCTCTTCCTGTCTTACTGTAAATCCCTCTTAGTCTTTAAACAGCTTTTCCCTTCTGCACCTCTCTTGGCATCTCTGCCTCTGCCTGTCTTTGTCACGTTGCTCCCTCTCACTCTCTTTGTCACTCAAATTATACAGTATTGCCACTGTCAGTTAGGGATGTTGCGCTTACCGCCCACGCCTGCAAACACACCATTAGTGGATGCAAACTTGCGTGCACACACGCGCACAAAGGTGATGTCTCAGTGAAGGCACTGTGTCAATCACCATCAATAGTGATCCGTCACAATGTCTTGATACACTCTCAAAGACACCTGCATATGCAGAGGCGCAAACTGCAAAATAGTCATGTCAAAACATGCCTTTTGAACATGTTCAAGCTGTCAATAAAGCTCCACCCAGTCCACAACTTTTTCTCTCTGTCTTTCGCGCACTTTTCTTTCTCTCCCTCCATTCCCTTTCCCTTTGTCATCCACCTTTACTCCTGGGAGGCAATTACTGTTTTCCCCTGGACTCAAACTAATTAGCTTAAAAACTCCCACAAATAAATAAAGCATTTGGGTGTGTGTGTGTGTGTGTGTGTGTGTGTGTGTGTGTGTGTGTGTGTGTGTGTGTGTGTGTGTGTGTGTGT
>JAVDPK010001103.1:487215-506656 GCA_034780415.1 Cichlasoma orientale
ATGGATGGATGGATGGATGGATGGATGGATGGATGGATGGATGGATGGATGGATGGATGGATGGATGGATGGAAAAAGGTCAAAAAGTACAAGGCTTAGGTGCCCTAGCTTCATGCTTTAGGGTTATATTGTAGCATTTACAGGGGATATATGTTTCCATGTTAAATCTACAACGTAACCTACGCTGTAACATGTCATGAAGAACCCTGCAGCTATTATGATTAGCCTATTCATTTTCAGCTATTTTTTCGACACAGGTTTTGAATCTATCAGTGGCAGAATAACAACCATTGCCTGAATATGAGGCATAATAATCATAGCATCAATATAAGGATTCACAGATGTCAGCAGATTCCTGGAGGGAGTTCGTGCCAAAACTATCAGAATGGATGTCAAGGAATGTACAAAGACGGATACCGCAAGGTAATTAACACGTGAAACCCCATCCACAAGCATGAACGCTGGCAACGACGTCGGCCACTTACATAGATTATGCCGTAGGGCTGTACAAAAATTGGCCATTGTAACTTTTACAAAACTGTCAGCTGGCTTTAAAATTGTTTGCAGCCACCAGGAAGTAAACAAAGAATAAATCATCAAAGAAGCTACAACTGATTGTTTATGATGGGAAGATAAAAACCTACTCTTATTAGAGACCCTCTTATTACCTGGTGAGGAACGGTTATGTTATTTTTGATTGATCAGTACGCAGGGTTTGCATATGTTGATCTCTGATCTCAAGCATAAGAGATGTTGATGTCTCAGAGATGAAGGGATCGAAGCAAATACACTATGTACACTGTATTTGTGTGTGTTATGTGATGGGTAACTTGCAGTGAAGTAAATTTCTGCCTTAGTCACCATTGAGTGGTCTAAGGCATTAAACACTGACTCATTTTCTTAGGCCTTCTCTGACACTTCTCTCATTTTGTCTTGTCCGCTACCATCTAATCTGTCCCTCTTACTCTCTGCCACAGGTCTTGTTTTTCCTTCCACTCCATTTGTTTCCTGTCCCTTTCAGTCGGTTCTCCTGTTCGTCTCTCCTCTCTCTTTCCTTCTGTCCTCTTCTAGCTGTGTTGTGAATGCAAATGGCCTGACACAAATTAACAGAGAGGACCGCCTACACCCACAGCATCACCACCAACACACACATACCCTTTCTCAAGCTCCTGCTCCTAATGGGATAGTTGGACGATTGATTGCTTCCCATCACCAGTGTTGGTTATATGTAGATAAGCGCGCACACATTCAGGTGCGAATACACACACACACGCACACACACACAAACAGGTCTCCCACAGGCACAAATTTCTCCTATTTGTTATAATGCAGAAAACACAAACAGAGAAATCACAGAAATGGCATAAATTTCTGCTTTCTTCTTCTTGTTGTTTTTTTTTTCTGTACTGCCCTTAGACTACATCAACACTAAGCCCACTAAAAAATGAAAATGCACTTTAAATGCGAGCCACATAACAATAAAAAACAAAATGTCTTCTTTCTCTCATTTGCAAACAAAACAGTTCCACTGGTTCACTCTGTTTCTTCCTGGCCGTGGCCACCTGTCCCTCTGTTCACTGCAGCCAAAGTTACGATTTAGCCATTTTTATTTGCTGTCAAACTACAGACAAGCAAAAAAGAAGGCCCATAAATATAATTTCTTCTCCACTGCTCAGAAGTATCCATCAGATCACTATTGTATGAAGGAGATGGCATCCAAATAAATACAGTATGCTACTTTGTGAGATAGGCTTGACATTTAAAGTGAGTGATCACAGAGTTGGATTGGGGGTGACAGAAAGATGCCTTCTTTCCTTTACTGCCACAGAACAAGTGAAAAATAATCAATTTGATTTTTGCTGTCCAAACCGAAACTTGATGCCAGCAGTGTCTCATTTATCCACACTGGAACACTTCTATGAAAGCTCAGTTTTCCGGGTGTAAAACTGCCAGCTTAAGATGAAATAAGGCCAAATGTGAAAAAAAAAAAAAAAAAAAGATCATTTAAGCCCAGCGAGAAAACGTCCCACAGACAGCGACGCCTGGGAAAACTGGGACCAGAGAATACACCAACTGTGGCCAAACACCAAGACAGTTGACAGAGGACACACATGCTCACACAGCTCAGCATAAAGAATGCATGCGCACACAGATCTGGTTATAAAACAGTACACCCAGCCATCAGATTCAAGCCCAATTAAAGTGTAATTGACACTTCATTGGAGATACATAGGCACGCTTAGCAGACCTGTTGTTGGTGTGCGTGCCTCTGTCTGTGTGGGTGAGAGACAGAGAAAGCAAGAGTCGGGAGGTTTATGTGTGTCGTGTAAGTGTGTGCGTGTCTGCACTTAATCTTTTACCCTGTTAATGTTTGAGTTGGGTGAATACACATGGGAGAGTCAGCCTGTGTGTAGGCAAGGCTTCAAGAGCTCATTACTGCATTTGTGTGAATCCAGCTATCTCTAAAAAGGATGTTTGACTCCTGTCTGGCTGGGATTTCTGTGTTTGCGTCGGTGTCTTTGTGTGTCTGCGTTTCATTATTAATAAAGTAATGAATTCCTGTGCCCCCACGTGAGCCTTTGTCTCTCTTTAGGTGTGCATGTGTATCCCGTAATTGGGAAATTGATCATGAGGTTTTTAATTGTTGTTGTCTTTCCCCCCCGCCTATCTTTGTAAGGACTTTTTCTCACTCTGCGAGCATAAATTGTGTTCATTGTCATATGGAACAGTGCAGGACTAAACGTAACTTGTGTGCGCACAAACGCACACACACTGAACGCCTGAAACAATTCTTTAATTCTCTCCAACAACTGCCTTGCTGTCTCTCATTCTCTCTTGTTCTCATCCGTCCTCCTCTACAGCTCTTTTCGCACTCCTCCCTCCTTGGCTTTGCTCTCTGATGGTCTTGACAGGAAGACTGACAGATGAACAATGACAACCCCCTCTGCACATTTCAAAGGACACACACACAGACAGCCTCACACAGACATGACATATGCATTGGCAAATATAGACATATAAATCTAATATACACACTGGACATTAGAAACAAGCAAAAGGCCAGTTATTCACTTAAAGGGCGCACAGAGGCACACAAGCAGATCTGAAAGTACACACACATACATAAACTTTCGCAGACAGCTTACATATACACATACCATGTGGAGAGAAGAAGAGGAATAAATCTTAGTATTCAGTGTGTGGGCTGATTGGAGCATCAGAATGTAACAGATTGTAACACATTTATAAACTGACCAACACTTGCTAAAAGGAACCAAATGCCGACCGTCTGTGTGGTTTCACGAGCCCTCTCCTCGCCTGTGTGTCAGACCGCTAACGGCAAAGACGAAACATAAGACGGCCCGTTGCAATTATTCATGCTACATTTGTAAAGGTTTTTAGCCTGTAATTCGCACCCCCATAACTCCACCCATTTCGAAAGCTCAACATCAGCAGTACCAAAGCAGCAAAAAGTCTCAAACCAAAGAGCTGAATGAACACTGATCTGACACAGTGTCAATAAGGATTAAACATTACAGGCTGCACAAAAAATAGCATGTTACATGGTCATTGCACTGGATTGCTTATTTTTCAGTGTTTCCATCACATTTTTTTTTTTCAGATGTAGCAGCTCACTTCGTCTGACTTTTCAACACCGCAGCAATCTGCGGCGCATAATATTGCTTTGTATATCACTATTGGCCAGCCATCACTCAAATTGTCACAGCTGGGGCCCTATTGTTTTCTGTTCTGCTCTGTGGGTTTGCTGCAGTAAGCGAATGCTACTTTTGGTTCACATTCAAACCTTGTACCGTGTGCTACACAGTAAATCCATTTTAACATGTGGAAAGCCTTCGGTGCGAAGCCCCGTAAGTGCTGGCAGTGCGTTAAGTTGGTTAATGTAAATAAAAAGTTTGTCCATGAAGCAATGCTCAGGTAAAATGGAAAATGCAAAGGGAGCGAAGCAGAGAAGCCGCTTCCAGTTATATCGCAAAACTTTCAACATGTAATGATCTGTCTCGTGGACACACTGTAGAAAAGGCAGAGAGGGCAGAGTTGATCCGCCATCGACTTGAATTGCAGCTCTTCACAACATCTCAGCGCTGTTTTTAAGGTCTGCACATAATACCAGTATTCTAGCAGAAGGAAGTCTATATGTTACATTGATTAGACAACTTGGATATCTCTGGCCTCAGCTCAGTAAAAATCTATGTGGTAGTTTATCTGTTGCCCATGTCTGCAAACACCTAGAATGGAATCTGTGGTGAAAATCCTGTTTTACAGGTGTTTATGTGGCTGAGTATAACCAAGCTTGTGTTATCTCACCAAATCTTGCCCACTATTTCAGCTGAAGTCTCAGCCGTAGTGTTGGCTCTACTGTTAAAAATGGCCCAAAAAAAAAAAAAAAAAATCAGTAAACTGATCAAAATGTTTCAAGTGTTCAGAAGCTGGCAGCCAGAACTGTGATCTATGATTTTTGCACTCGTATCAATGGGCCAAAACTGAGACATTCAGTACAAAAACGCATCTTTTATGAGCTCAAGGATTTGATGCACCGCATGCAGTATTGATTTAATTTAACTGCAGTACATGGTCTCCAAACTTAATGCATGCCGTGAGCGCACAGTATCATTATTGGCCCATGTTGTATTATGTAAGAATCTCATTTACTGTTGTACTTGAGTCTGCCAGTAGTTATTGGGTAGCAAGGTAATTGATGAGGCAGTGCCAGGAGAATCCTTGAGGACACTGACAGCTTCAGTTGTGCCCCGTGTTAAACAGTATGCAAAGTGAAACGGCATATATTTTAATGCCGCTGCCATTACTGCTACTATTACCTTTCCTATATTTTATTGAAAAGAATCAAAGGGCAGAAAAAAATGGAGGCTTTTGTGGAAATAGTCTAAAGCTACACATGTGGAATCACAAAGTAATCTGAATACTATTAACACCTAAGTGGTCTAATCAAACTGAGCATATACTGTAGATGGGTTTACATAAGCAAACGTAGCGCTAACTTTTTAAAAATTCACCTCAGGAAGTGGGAAATGCCCTTTTTTCATTTGAGAGCACGATAAGTTTAAGATGGGCGCAACATGGTTTACTCTCCATAATGAATAGTACATCAGGTACTCACACGCTCACACTCTCCATGCTACGATTGTCAGTGTGTGACTACATCGAGCTGTGTTTGTGAGCTAGTCAGCGCTACCTCCCCTCAGAGAAGCACAACGATACTGCAGTCTCTTATTCCCACCAGGACACACACTGACATGAAAGAAGTGCATGCAAGCAATTGCACACGGGGGCCTACAAACTTATCACAAAAAAAAAAAAGGCATATAGCCTCTCCCTCACACACAACAGCGTTGAATCCACCTATATCCTTAGTTTCCCATCGAGATAGAGTAACGCTACAGTAGCCTCAAATTCCATTTACTGCGCTGACTCTCGCTCGACCCCTCCCTCCCTGTCCCCGTCTCTCACTCATTTCCACTTTCTCTCCCCACCCTCTCTACGTCTTTTCCTCCACCTTTGTATTCCCCTCTCTCTCATCTCATATATGCTACCTCTTATTTTCTTTCTTCACTCTCAATCTCAGTCTGTTAACAGCTCCCTCGTTGCATTTACTCCCTATCTCACTCCCTCGCCTCCCTCTTTTTTTTGTTGTATGGTCCAGTGGGGCTTCTGACAGTAACCACAGTACAGTAGGTTGCAATTAATCTTTTAAATAATTGTCTCTCACCACAGATAGTGGACACACTTGCAGATGGGGAGAGAAAGAGAGAGCTAAATGAGCGAGGGCGCAAAGCACAGCAGAGATGAAGTGAGACCGAGAGCAAAACAAACTGAGACACAAGAGACAATTTTATTTTTATACTACAAATATGATGGAAAAATAAACTTGATGCTCATGTGTAACTGCAAGCTTATTCCCTTCATTCCCTTTTTATAATATTCAGACACCTCCTCGTTGAGGAGGAATGGAGGTGGTGCAGTCCCCGGCTGCCAAATCTGTTTCAACGCGTCACAGTCTCAGAAGGGATAATTAATCAGATTGATGCATAAAACATGAAGTCCACATTTTTAATATACACTACGCCTTCATTTTGACATTCATTGTTTAATACAGTGGCAGCCAATATATTTTGTTGAGCTGTTGGTGAAATAAGACATTCAAAAATACTTAAGTCTGAAAAGCCATTTCCTACAGTTGAGACAGGAGTGGCTGATTGACATCGACTCAAGATTTAGAGGAACAAAAGTTCTTCCCTGCTGTAGCTCTCTATTCAGCACTTGTACTTTTGAGAGTGAAACGATCAAAGGTTATTCTACTGTTACACGCAATCTGCGTCTCCGTGAATATCAGACAGACGTCTGAAGCAGCCTGCTTGTACAGAGAGGGAGGCATTTATGCGACACTGCGCGTCGAGTGTCGACTCACAACATCACAACATGGAAACATCTATGCAGAGTTACCGAGTTAGACAAGTTCACGCGGGTTGCATTTGCATTCCAACTCGTTTAAAATAACATGATCCTCAAAGTATGAAATATGTAATGTTCAAAGTCATTACCGCTCACTCATCACTCACCGCAAAGTTCATTTAATTGCGGTTCTGGAGCGTACAATTGTTTAATGTCAGAGTCAGCGGCAGAATATATGCGGGTAACAATGAAATTCAAACCATCATTTTAATGTTTGCAGGGGGAAAAAGTGAATGCTTGCAAATTCATGACAATTTATCAGAATTATCTGCTATTGGAGATCAGTCTCTAGCTATCTAATGGAGAAGTCGTTTTTCACCCAAGGCTTCTTTGATAACAAGAAAATGAAAAACACAACACACACTATCACAAACTGTACCTGCCTGTAAAACAGAAGTTTTTGAGAAGGGTATTTTTAGATATATTACTTCCTGTGAACTCTAATATCTTTATATCTTTACGTCCTTTTCTGAACTTGTGCTAAAGAAAAAAAAATTGCTACATATCAATGTCAATCATACAAACTGCAAACGAACCTGTCAAATGGGTGTTGTGGCGTAGCAAGCTGTGCTAAATTGTGCATGACCTTCTTTCCGTCTTTGCACTGTCTTTTAATTACACTATTTAATTAGTGTTTATCCAGTTAGACATATCGCCCGAGTGTCTTGCAGTTTTGTTATACAAGTGAAGTATGCCCTTGTAACATTAAGTCATTTTCCATGGTTGCCAGTATAGGAAGAGTAATTAAGACTAATTTTGATTCACTTAAATTTAATTTGAAAAGAGAGGTAAACAGACAGCCCGAGACAGAATTGACAAAGGACAGGATGAGACAGGTCAAGATGGATGGAGGGTGGGACGAGAGCTCATAGCTTAGTTTGTTGAAAGGAAACTAAAGATAAAATAATACTTTTTTGTGTTTGTTTTAAAAGTGGGAGAGATCAAACAGAAATTTAAGGGGGATAAGTAATGTTGGAAGAAAGGAAAGAAAACAAAAAAAGGGGGTGTGAACAAAGAAAACAACTGTAGGGAATGAGCAGCGCAAGTGAGGATTGCGAGGAGAAGCAGGTGTAGATGAGGACAGGGACAGATGAGGGATTACAGAGTGATAGTGTGAGACACAGGGATGCTGCAAGAGGTCACACTTGGCTCTCATTGTCTGTTGAAGACAATCATGGCTCACAGTGAGTCTGTATGTGTGATGGTGTAATGTGTACACATCTGTGTGAATGTGTATGTGTTTGCTGACAGCTCTGTTCTCACCACAAGGAACAGTAGGCATGAAGGGAAAGGCTAAGAAAGCATGACAGCAGGCAAGGAAAGGAACAATATGGTGTTGTGCAGCAGCTATAAGTCGGAGAAAGAGACGTGGTACAGAAGTTGACATTTATATTTTAGGCATCTGATCAAGGCTCTTGTACAGCATAACCTACACTGAGTATGCCTAGACTGCTAAAATTTAAAACAAATATAATCAGATGGAAGGAAGCCAGCAGAGCGAGGCACATTGTTCACTCTGGGCGCAGCAATTTTCAAAAAAAAAAAAAGTCATAAAAAAGGGCAAATTTTTTCACATCAAGCAGGATTTTTTTTTTTGTATGGTGCAATAAAGTAAAAGGCAGTCAGTGCCAAGTAGAAAACTTTCAAGGCATCCATAAATTCATCCCTTCAGTTTAATACAAAGCAGTAGTTTTCAAACTAGTTTGCCTTGCCAGCAGGGAACGGGAGTGTGGGAGGAAGAGCAGAGATGAAGAAACGTGAGGAAAAGATGCTACATACGATTAAGTGAACAGGTGCATGTGGACAGTCGGTGTTCTAAGAACAACAGGAAGTTAGTTCTGTTTGGTCTGCTTATCAATACTGTCAGCAGTTGGAGCGGCAGTAGTAGCTGCGACATAGAGGCAGTTAAGATCCTCAGTGTGAGCTGCAATTTGCATCAAAATTGCCGGGATTCTTGGGAATTATAAGTCGGTCAAATCGGAAAGCACAGATGCATATGATCAGATTCAGTACACATGCAAAGGTTAATACGCTGCTCAGAAAAACTGAACACTTTGAAAACACGTCAGATCTCAATGTGGAAAAGCTCGTGCTGGATATCTATACTGATATGGACTGGGTAATGTGTATACAAGGTTGCCACATTGTTTGATGGAAATGATCCTTCTCAACATACAGAGTCCATTTTGCCAACATTTCATTGCAGCAACTTAAAATGGTGCTCAGTACTTTGTATGGCCCCCCACAAGCTTGTATGCATGCCTGACGACATCGGGGCGTGCACCTAATGAGACGATAGATGGTGTCCTGGGAGATCTCCTTCCAGGTCTGGACCAGGGCATCACTGAGCTCCTGGATGGTCAGAGGTGCAACCTTGTGGCCTCGGATGTACTGAATCATAATGTCCCAGAGGTGTCCTATTGGATTTAGTTCAGGTGAGTATTGGGGCCAGTCATTGGTATCAATTCCTTGAACCTTCAGAAACTGCATGCATGCTCTCATCACATGAGACCCGGGCATTGTCGTGCACCAGCAGGAACCCAGGACCAACTGCACCAGTGTAGGGAATCCAAGGATTTCATCCTGATACTTAATGGCAGTCAGGGTGCTGTTGCCTCCCCAGACCATCACTGACTCACCACCAAACTGGTCACCCTAAACGATGTTACTGGCAGCATAACGTTCTCCACGACTTCTCCAGAACTTTTCGTGTCTGTCACTAGACTCAGGATGAAGCTGCTCTCATCTGCGAAACGCACAGGGCACCAGTGTTGGACACCAGGAATCAAAGAGATATCGCTGCTAGGTAAAAATATAATTTACATTTTGCAGTTTTATCTAGCCACGAGGACCCATTCATTTTGGCACAGAGTTAATTTTACCTGAATTTCCTGAAAAAAAGGAGACTTTTAATTGTTACTACTCAACCTGACATAAAAAAAAAAACACACAATTGCCCAAAAACACTAAAGCCGAGTTTCAAGTAGTTGTAATTAAACTGTCAAAAAAAGACATCATAAAACAGACATAAGAAAGACATCAAAAAGACATCAACTATTTTCTTATACTTCAGGTTAATAATGAAGTTAAACTTTTATCCTAATTCCTGTCTGGAATCTCATCCAGGTGCAAAATGGTCAGACCTGAGAAAATACATATAAAAAATACTGTTATATTCTTTGAGGAAATATGTATTATGGAAAAGGTTAAAAAAGTGCATTTTTACAGCCGCAGAGCCGCAGACATAAGACTGTGAGACACGGTCGGCAACAGTATGTGGATTGATTAATTAAAGATCTTTATCTTTCATTCTACTGACAAAAAAGGGAAAGAGCAGGCTGTGCCTCAGAAAAAGGAAGGGAGCGTGAGAGATGAGGGAAGCTAGAAGGTAAAACCAATAGCGTAATAGAGAGGAAAAAGATGGTGAGATGGCTATTCTGGAGGAGTAGATAGATGGAAAGATAGTGGCAAAAAAGGAATGTGACAATAATGTTGGAGCGAGGAGGGCAGATGTGAGTGAAGGGAGGAGGTAATGTGGCAAGATGAAAGAATGGAGGGAACTGTTTAAAGATGGGATGAAGGTGTGGAGGGGGGGGGAGGTAAAGAGGTCTTATGGTGTGATATTTTTACCCCTTTCCGATGATGGAGTGACGAGAGGTGGGAGGTGGAGAGAAGAACGGAAGCTGTAATTAATGGAGGAGACAGGGAGGCAGGAGGTGGGTTGAGGGCTTGCGTCGCTAAAAAAAGAATAGCAAGTGTACAAATCTTCACCCCCTCTTAATGGATTTGTATGGCTTTCTACTGTATTTGGATTTTAAAAATAATGCCACCTTTTCATACACCCTGCATGTTTGCTTGCGTTTACATCATCATGTTGCAAGTGGTTACAAATTATCCTAATTTGCACGGCACTTTAATGCAAACAGAATTACAGTGAACACTTTAAGTAAGCCGGTGTTCAGTATGCAGTCAGGTAAACAGCTTCATGGGCACAAACACACCGTATCATTACTACAATTATCCCCTTCATTACACTGTGATATTATTTTATTCTTTTGCTTTGTAGTGCGAGTGTACATCTCTCTCAGCTTATTTATATAAGCACGTGTTAACTGATGGCTCCTTGTTTTGGCTCACAATCCACAGAGCTTTTATCAGCACTTTACATTTTTGTGTAATAGTAGCATTCTGCTAATTAGTTTATATGGGCTGTAATTTGGCCTAACACCTCCTAATGTCATTATCTAATCCAAGCGGTTAGATGACAAAAGTTAAACCATGCTGGGTTTCCTGCTTACAGATATATTTTTTTTCACAGCTCCTGTGCACACAATCGCACAGTATTCACTGAGGAATAAAAGTATGAATATGCTTTATCCTCTCTCAGTCAGCAAACTTACACGTATATGTATCTCAAGCCCACAGGATTGTAAAAGACATTTCTGAGCATCAACATCTTGAATCTCTGCAACCACTGGCTGACTGTGCTGGCTCAGGAGCGCTCACTCAGCAGATGAGGGGAAAAAACACACACAATTGTACCAACAATCAATGTCCAAACTGATGTTTGACCCCACTGGCTTGAAAACGCTCGCTCATCAGCTCTGTGATTTACAGTAACTCTGCAACTGTGACATCTTTCAACAAACTCTTTGTGTTTTCAAAATAACTTGGTGCTACAATTCTGTGTGCCCTACTGTAAAACTCAGAAAACAGAGCTGAGGGAATCAGTCGTCTCGCCATCACCCCAGAGGTCTCGTAGTGGTTGTTAATGAATGACTTAGAGAGATGGGTCTGAGGTGCTACAAGGTATTTAGGATTCAGGTCAACATCACTTGACCCATGTGGGCAGGCTGGCTGAATAGCGCCGATAATAAGACGGGAGTTTGAATGAGAAAAGTCATTATAAAGAAATATAGTGGCAGACGGCGAGAGATGTTTTGATACTAAGACTCTGAACACGCTCTCCTCTCACTCTCCCGTCTTCCAGCTCCTCCTTCCTTTTTCCGAAGTCCCGCTCGCCTCCACTTCAGGCATCACTCAAATCTCTTTCCTCTTTTAATCCTACTTTTCCTTCCCAGCTCTTGTTTCTTTGCTCCGGATCTGTTTGAGCCTTGAAGACAATACTTGTTTACATGCCTCTTCATCTCTATTTTACTTCTCTGTCATCATTTAATTTTTTTTCCTCATCTGTCTCAATCAGCGTCTTGCCTTTAGCCATTTTTCCCTCTTCTCCCTCATCTGCAACTGCCCTACTGACTTCTTCTCTCCTTTTCTTCATCCCTCCCTTGCTACCTTTTCTCTGTGATGACGATGAGGATGTTCACACACACACACACACGGTTGTAAATCAAAGAAATTTAATTTCATAGCATTACACAGAAAATTAATGCAAAAGAGAAAAATATAACAAAGGTGATTATGGAAAATAACCTTCTTCATATCTCCCTTCTTAATTAACCTTTTTTTCCTACCATCCCACCTTATTTCTGTCCCTGCCAACCTCCTTGCTGCAGGGCAGGTTCCAGGTCTCATTAGAAAGTTCTGGCCAGCATAGCTTTCTAACTGACCTCACCTGCTGTTTTGCTCTCTCTTTGTTGTTCTATCATGTCCAGACTTCTCACCAGTCACAGCAAGAGAAAGCACTGCACACATGACACACACTATATTGCCCACAAGATAGAACACACAGCATACCCATACCCATACCCATGTATGAAAAATGTACACGGTGGTCCCCAAACACACAAAACCTGCTCATTATTCATCTGAAACTGCTGTTTAAACCTTCAGCTTCACATAGCACGCCACATAAACCCAGCAGAAGCACCTGCACACACACAAACACTAAACTCCACATCAACTCACCACTCACCCAAAATCGCATGAACACATGCGAAATCTGCTTTGGCACAAACAACAACTCAACAACTCTATAAACCCTGTGAACACAGGTAATGCTTGACCCTGCAGGCTCAGACATTGCACCACCAGCAATCTCACTCTGAAATAGACTGGTTCTGCTGCTGCTTCACTCCTAATATACCCTCACTGTAGGCCACCGACTCAAATTGGAAGGATGCCATTAGCAAGGTCAGGCTGAGTGTAATACACTATAGCTGTTTTCATACATGCACTGCAACTCAGAACTTTTCTAGACGTTACCCTGCAGCGCTGTAAGAACACAAATGTCTGAATCAGTCACAATGGATATTTAACCTGCTCTCTCTCCCTGGTTGAAATCAATGTAATTGAGCGCATGTGCGAACAGAACAGATAATCATCCAAAATATTCAGTGAGTATTCCTAGGCACAATCCTTCACCAAAATTAAACGGGTTAAACCATGGTGAGAATGCATTTGACATAGAGAATGCTCCGTTGGCAGCTTCAGGGTGATCGTCATTTTAAATCTTTCTTGTCTACTCCAGTACAAATATTTTACTAATCTATGGATAGGGCAGGATTTGTATTGGCACACCAGTTTGAAGCCCCTAGGTTGTTTTGCTTATGCACAGATAGATTTAGCCCTACTGATATTTCTATGAGGTAAGAAAATACTCCTTCTATTCCCTACAAATGCTGACATTACTTTTCCAGTCAACATTGACTCCAGTACAATAACAATAGCAGATGCTGATATCTCCGCAGACTGAAGTGGTCCAGTCAAGCCTATTCAGGGTTGTGATAAATGAAGGAATAAAGGAATAAAAGAAAGCAAATGCATGGCTTTTTTTCATACAACAAGATTTGATTGACAAGATATTTATGAAACTGTTATGATCAGACAACCACTCACCATTGCATTGCGCACTTACTTGTTTAGGCTCTAATCAGAACCATCACCTCACATCAGCATCGTGGCTGTGCAGCCCTATCAAATTAAGACATAAATGGCCTCCAGAGTGAGAGGTCACAAGTTTGGGTCTTCCTGATGGTGGATTTGACTCTTTCTTATTCTTTTCACAAGCAAAAATGCTTCTTTCACTTTTTTCTAACTGATAAAACGATAATAGAAAACAATTATTTGAACCAAGTCTTGGTTAA
Source organism: Cichlasoma orientale (assembly GCA_034780415.1). NCBI lineage: Eukaryota > Metazoa > Chordata > Actinopteri > Cichliformes > Cichlidae > Cichlasoma > Cichlasoma orientale. The sequence goes on from JAVDPK010001103.1 coordinate 500,751, forward strand.
AATTTTTTTTTTTTTACCCAAGACAAGGGGCAAGATTTACAAAGCAGGGAAAAAATAGCAGGATTCCAAAATCACAATAAAGCACCGATTGGAGTGGAAAGTTTTGTGGGTAATTTACCAACAATTTGCAAATTTGTGAACACCAACCCCCAACTGCTCATTTCAGCAACAACACGTGCAATCTTGTGAGCAGCACAAATCAGGGCTGTGTCACAAAGAAGCAGACATGATGATTGTGAGGTCAATCAACTAACACATGTACACAAATTGTTACTCGTACTGTGACAAACATATTACAGTGTAGCGTATGTCTTTTTCTCAGGCTATAGCATTGGACTGCAGACTGAGGCTAGGCAGCGGAAGGAGCAACTTTCCATTAAGTGATGAGGAGAAGTGTAACAAATATTGCAAAATACTTACAAATCTGAATGTTCAACCTATATGAAAAAAGTAACTCTGGAACACCACTGTGGGAAAGGTTAATGCAGTAGGGGAAAGTTATGTTCAGCAGATGAAAAAGATGGCATAATTCATAAGATGTCCCAAAGAAAATGTCTCATTTAATAAAGCCTTGGTGAAGAAGACAAGTATGGCGCCCTGCTGAATAAATGTACTTTTGAAGAAAAGAGAGCAGACTCTCAGTGGAGGGCTCGATGAAGCAGTTCTCTGAAGCCCATGTTTCAGAAGAGTTCTTCACAAGGTAAATGATAATGCTGTGCATAATGGGAAATGCAGCATAAATTAAAATACACAGCAATGACATGATGTGCTTAATAAGCTCTTAAAACCTTACATTATTGTTTTTACAACCTGAACAGCTGACTACTTCTCAGGACCAGAATTTATGCCAGTGATTGACTGTCTCTTGTTGTTTTTCATGGTTCAAGCCCAGGACTGGAATGTGCTCCCTCATTCCAGCACCTACCGGTCCATGACATAGACTTTCAGTGACTTGAAGAACAGCATATGCAAACTGTTACAATCACAGTGGCACTGCCAAACTTAGAGTGTGAGCCTGGACTGATATCTGAATATGGCAACTTTTTGATTTTGATGGTTATGTTTAACTCATTTCATTTTGTGTCTAATTATGATCGATCCATTCTAAGTAACTCAATTAGGAATTACACACTTTTGACACTTTTTTATTATTTTCTTTCTTTATTCTAGCTATTTGAATGAATAAAAAAATGCAGAACTGGGTTTTGTTTCCCTGAATGAAGCCAGAATAGGCAACCGCAGACCATAAAATTCTTATTTCTAGGTGGCCTCCTCTTGTAAGATCAGTAATCTGCTATACTTGGCTAGTGGAAAAATTCTGCAGTTGGTTCTTTCTTCCACAAAGCTTCACAGCAGGCACTAACCTGTCACCCATGTTCATTTCATCATGCATTTCAAGGATTTTTTTTGCTCCCACACTCAGTTGCCTCACTTCCTGGAAGCTGATCGGCAGAAAGCAGTGGCCTGTTTCCCCCACTGACATCTCTGTGGGAAATAACTTCGCTGTCCATGGTACTGAAGCATTCAATACAATATGAAATTTGAATGTTATTAAGCTGAAGATCACATGTAGTTTCTGTATGCTGGCATGAAGCCACAACATGAAAAGTTTTAACAAAAAAGGGTTTAATCTTTAAAATTCAGTTCCAGTGTCTTTTATCTGTCTGCAGCCTGCATGAGATCAGGCACTGGTTTGAGGGGTGCATCTCTATCATTCAGCTTTTACACCATCTCAGCTGCCATCCCAATGTACACCACAATGTAGCTGTAGAGAAGTGCCCCTTTGGGTTGATCTAGAACATAAAAACAGATTTTAAATACATTGAATTAGTCCTCATTGAGGACTAATGTGAGCCTGGTGGTAGCGCTCCTATGATGGTGGCCTCAGGTTCTGGACTGATGTGATTCTCAAGGTGTATAAGGGGACAGCATGGCCACTTTTAAAATAGGCTGAGGCAATTATTAACACATTAAAGCCTACCTGAACTATGTTGAACTTTCATCCCTCATTTTTGGAAAAATGCAGCTATTACAGACAATAACTGAAACATCACTGGATCACGGCTATTTAACCACGGCACTGGTAATACGTGTGGTGGAGTTGCACTTTACCTGGAGATTTATGCATTGTGTGTGTGCCCTCCCATGCAGAACACATGCTTGGCTTCAGATGGGGAAATCAACTAAACATGAGTTTCACTAATTGCTCACAGGACATTTGGGAAATCTTCCGTGGCTAAAAACCTCTGCTTCACTTTTTGAAGAGCCTCCTGGCTGTTTGGAAATATTATATGCGCTCTTGACATTAGCAACCTGAGGGCCAGGGACAAAAATGTGTACTACACAAGCCATGGCAGATAGAAAAGATTGGTTGCAGCGGGTATTGCATGAATTCTTCAAGTTGAGTCTGATTTCCTCCAGAAAATTAAAAATAACCTGACTGACCAACCGATATGTGGTGATAATGCCTTCCTCTGGCATTCCAAATGGATTAACGTGAATGAGGAAAGCTCTCTCTCTTCTACTTCACACTATGTTCTCCTCTAACCACCGCCAAGTCAAGTGTGAAACAAGAAACTTTTTTTTTCTGTGTTAAATAATGGCAGGATTTGAAGCAAACTGCCTCCCACAATCTTTCGTAAATCACACTGTATGATTTAATTAAATACTTTTGTCCCCAAATTCAGCACTCTAAAAAAGGAAACCCCTGCAAATACTCTTCCAAATATGCAATACAGCCACCAAAAATAAATGTCTAAGCATTTCAGTCACAAACGTATCACTTCACCTCTTTAGTAAATCCTCAGTAAATCATTTTTTAATGCCAAAAGAGGGTTTTTCAAACCAATTTAAATGTGGCTAAAGGTGTATAAAATAGACAGTATTATAGAATATGATTTTCATTTGGGGGTGCTACAGTGTTGCAGTGGTTAGCACTGCTGCCTCACAACAAGAAGGTCCTGGTTTCAAATCCACCACCCAGCTGGGACCTTTCTGTGTGGTATTTGCATATTTCCAGGTGCCTGCATGAGTTCACTCTGGCTTCCTCCCACAATCCAAAGACATGCATGCTAGGTTAATTGGTGATTCTAAATAGGCCACAGGTGTGCGTGCGAATGGTTGCCTGGCTCCCAGTGTTAGCTCAACCTGTCCAGGGTGTACCGTGCCTCTCGCCCTAACCAGGATAGGCTCCAGCCACTCCCCGTGACCCTGAATTATACAAGGATAGTTTGTAAATACTGAAGCTTTGCAAACTATCATGTATTTAGTTGTTTTGTTTAGTTTATATTGTTCCCAGTATATTTCATTTTATTTAATCTTTATGTCACAAAGCCTCTGAATCTATTTTCTGTGTACATATCAAAGGAAAGGTTTAAATTTTCTAGAAAGATTTATTACAAAGACCAAACAAATGTCAGTATTTTAGAACAGTTCCAAAAAAAATAAAATATTTGGGTTCGGGGTATGAGAGCAATAAAAAAAGTCATTATCAGACAAATGGTGTGACATAGTGTGACTGATGTTGAGATTTTTACTAATGATAAATAAAATTAATTCACGAGGCAAAAGTTTTTTCAAGGTTTTCACTGCTTCCCTTTGAGTTCAGTAAGGACTGGAATCAGATGTGTGTGTTTTGTAAGTCCTTGAAATGAACAGTCTCGTCATATAAAACAGGCCCACAGATTTAAATGTATGCATTTAGATGTGGAAAATATATACATTTATTTTACATGTAAGACTCTTTAATCTGAAATGTATATGAATACTTTAGTCATAAGATAGTCATTGGCACAATTAAAATCTATGCCTGCTGACAAACTGTAAAGGTCACTCAAAAGAACTATGAGAGGCAATAAGGAAAATGCATTTGTGGGTTGAGCAGCAGAGTTGAGTATGTGGGTTGAACCCATGAAAAACTTGCTAATCTCTGCCAATGCCAAACAGCTTATTCTGCTATTGACTCTTGTTTGGTGTTGTCTATTAGGTTGAATGATTGCTGGTTGAAGAATGGGATGCTTTCCCAGCATGAGGAGCAGGTGTCAGGCTGCTGTGACTGTACATAGGTCTTCCACATGATACCGAGCCCCCTGTTAATTTGCCTATATGTCTTTTTCTTTAGACTTCAATCATCAAATCCAATAAACAACACCAAAGAAGAGTCAACAGCAGAATAAGCTGTTTGGCACTGGCTGAGGTTCAGTGTTTTTCAATGGTGCAACCCACAAACTCAACTCTGCTGCTCAACCCACAAATGCATTATCCTTACAAATGCTGCTCCATTTAACGGGAAATAAACAGGCTTTCCAATGGTATAAGATTTATTGCCAAGTAGCGTTGCTAAAACAAAGAAATGATTGACCAAACATAAATTTCCTTACTTTGTTTAAAGTTTATTTTTTAAATGCAGTTTTCATTTGTTTTATTATTTTCTGCTTCCTATTATTTTTCCTTTACTGTGATAACCTTGGTTTGACGATAACATCAGAATATTTTTTCATTTCCTAATTACCACCTTTCATGCATTCTTGGTTTTTGACTATGCATAACATGTCTCCATTCCAGAAAACAGATTACAGTCTTTGAGCCTTGTGAATATTGAAAAGAAAAATAAACGGGTATTTTTTTTTTTCAAAGTGGCAGAGTTGGAGCAGGAGTGATTTCTAGTGTGTGATAATTATATCTGAAAAAGAAAGAAAAAAGGCCCGAGGCATCAGTGTTTAGACTTTTGGAACTTGGTTATAATGTGATCCAATGCTGGTTAAGCAGATAGGCTGGGTTTGGGTTTATGAGCTTGTCTCAATTTGAGGACTGGGTGGCGGTTTGTTCATGCCGTCCTCTAGCTGTCATCGTCATGCACCCACTCACGCGGAATCCAAATTATAACAGCATGAAGCCATGTGAATGCATGGATTTGTGCTGTGTGTGTGAGAGAGAGAAACAGAGGGTAGGAGAGAGAGAGAGAGAGAGAGAGAGTGCCTTTTCAACGTGTGTGTCTATATACGAGAGAGAGAAAAGTGAGAGAGATGACGAAAGGTTAAGGCTAAACCACATCTCTAAATTTGGCATGAGCTCAGATCAAAGGACTGCAATGGTGGGGAAAGAAAGGGGAGAAAGCTCCAGAGTCCTCTTCTCCCTTATCTGTCTTTACTATCATTTTCTCTCCTTTAAAATGACTTGCCTCGCTATTTTAGAGTAACCGCTCACGAGACCAGATTTATAAATGCACATTCTCTTTGTTTTGGCCCTGGATCCACAGTAAGATGAAGTATTTTGAAATGTGAAAAGAGAAGCTTTTTGAAAAAAGGCTCAAGAGTGGACGATCTGGCTTCGTTTTTGAAGGCTGGAAAAGACTTCTCTGTGTTCTGCATAATATACACGAGTCATTTTGTATGGTTGTTTGTTTTTTTTCTAGGCTATAAATTTATGAAGAACAATAGTTGTAGCTTCACTGCACATAAGGAAAATTTGAGAGTTTCAGAGTGGATGGGGATTTTGTGACAATGACCTAATACATCAGTATGGATGGATGTGATCATTCAAATTTACCTGGCTCACTTGTCACAGTTTATTATTTTCCTCTTTTTTCTCTGTATTATTCTCTCCATCGTCTCTCTTCCCTTCAAACCTTTCTGCCCCATCCCAACTCCCAAATGGTTATGCAATTCATCACGCTCCCTCTATCTCTCTTTACCCCTTTTTCTCTTCCTCACTCTCTTTCTGACTCTCTCTGCAAGGGTGGAACAAATGGAGATCAGTCGGACTAATGCTGAGTTAGGCCTCTTGTTGCTCTGACAAAGCTATAGCATTACCCCTCTCATTTAACCAGCACTCAGATACACACACACACACACACACACACACACACACACACACACACACACACACACACACACACACACACACAC
>JAVDPK010001103.1:521342-536439 GCA_034780415.1 Cichlasoma orientale
TATATATTGGGAGCAACAGGATTTTAGTTGGTCTGATGGTGATCTATGCTATGAATGATCGCATCTTGATAAAATATTGTGGATGATTTAAATATCACTCATATTTATAAAACAATTTTTAAAGGCAACCAGCTGTGGCAGAAACAGTGACAAACAATAAGAAACAAACAGGAACAGGTTGTCAATAAGAGAGACAGCCTCACATACTAAATTACCCAGAGTCACACCTTGGCACACACTCACAGCCTGCTACCCGAAACTAACAAGTACAAACATGACCTAGCCTTGTCCCCAGAAAAAAAAAAAAAAATCACAGTGGCGAGCTGGCATACAGTGAAACAGCTCTGTGCCAAACAGAGACACCCACACACAGTGTACCTGCAGCACAGTGTCACGGACATGCAAATACACGGTTCTGGCAAATGGTGAATCGCAGATGTGAATTAGCGATCACTGATAGCAGCTAAGAGTTGAGATGGTAGGTGTGCCGTCTCCCATATCAACATTAAGGCCTCTTTCACGCACACCCACATGCAGCAATTGTTAGGTGACAGGTTTATATTGTTGTATCTGTCACAACATCCTTTTGATTTCTTTTTCAACCTCGAGCACTATTCCCGACCTCTAAATGCTTCAGCCAAGCCCTTTCCATTAGGCTATGTTCACATGCGAGTGGCTTATTCATACGGCCGTGTTTGCTTTGATCCTTTTGTGTAAGTTACAGGTAAGCTATTTAATTTCAGTCTGACTGAATAATTGCTGTCACTGCTGTTTAATATGGCATTACAGAGTGTGCTTTAGTAAGACATTTTTCTTACTCATATTAACAAGTGGTCAAATTAAGCTGCTTGCATCATTTAAGCGCCTTGAAGCGGCTGTTCTCGTGATTTGGTGACTGTTGTTGGGACTGCTGTGATTTAAATAAAGCTGAATTGAATTGAATTGAATTGAATTGAATTGAATTGAATTGAATTGAATTGAATTGAATTTAAGTGAAGTGAATCATGTCATAGATTTATGGTTTCCACAGCAAGATTTTTAATGCCATGGTCAGTCATAACATGTGAAGGGCTTAGGTTTTCATGATAAGAATAATCAGGAATATGATTTAAATCCATTACTATGTCACTCATAACCTGTAAGCCAACAGGCCAAAAAAAAGGCACTGTTATCAATATATATATATATATATATATATATTTATTTTTTTTTTTTTTACTGTTCTGACCTTTATATAGCTTTTACTGTAACACTATAGGTATCTATTATATCTAACTATGTACTTCAAAAAGCATGTAAGGCAGCGGTTCTCAAACTGTGAGGCAGCCCCCACTGCTGGGGCCTAGTTCCACTGAAGGTGAGGTGTGAATGAACAGGGGAAATCTATAGACTGAAAGTGAGGTCAATAAATAGGATTCTTGTATAGACAAGATTTTACAGATGATATTGTACTGACCTTTACTTCACTAAAATTTCACTAAGAACCTTTTTTTTATTATTATTATTAAGATACCAGCCGATAAAAACTGTGGAGTTTGGGGAGTTGGCTGTTTTTGGGTTTTTTTTGGCTTTGAAATGGGGTATGCCAGAAAATGTCTGGCACTGATACAAATAAAGGAACATGAAAGGGCATGAAAAGAATGAGTAACTTTTTCACTCATGCATGTTCAAAAGAAAACAAAAAGTGAAAAGAAAGTGAAAACTTAACCTCAAACCCAAGGGCTCTTTCTATCATTAAAAAAAGGGACTTTTTTGATAGAAACTCATGAAAAGACAATGGCACATAATATCACTTATGCTCACACTTTTAACCAAGATCAGTCCAATTAGGCTAAAGGAGGTCAGGTCCCACTTCTCACTGCCATTTCAAAGCTACAATGCAGCTACAATTCCCAGTGCTGTCGATCCACAGACCAGACAAAGACAGACAGTAGAGCCACAGTCTCAGACTTTGATTACGTAAATCTCCTTACATAAGAATTCTACAAGGATAAGTGTTTATTTGTGTGCCGCCTGAAACCGTGAATGTGTGTTCACTCGCATGAGGGTCACATTGTGTGAGTTCGTGTGTGAATGTGTGATTGTACGTTTGGCCACATGTGTTTGAGTGCATGTGTGGGCATGCATCACAATTTCTTTACACCGTATGTGTCTTGTGTTGCATGCGGTGCGTGTCTGTTGTCTATAAAGTCCCCTCGGTAGACGGCATTACTGTCTCGCAATAAATGGCACAAGTATTAAACGGAAGGAGTGAGAAAGGTCCCTCAGACATATTTGGAAAATGTTGAAAACAAACAACAAAAGAAGCTCTAAATGAATTTTCATTCTTTGTAGTTCATGAAACCCCAGTGAGTGAAAAAAAAAATGCAGCATGTTCTTTCAGTCTACAGAACAACACTCTGGTTTGTTCCCCCACTTCGTGCAGATGCACGCAATGCCTGACTGATGGTTTGGAAGGACAATGTAATTGGGTTTCGAAATCATTGCTCTCCTGCGGAATGGCTCCATGTTTTCGTCTTTGATATTTGTGACACAGAAAGAGCATCCTGTTGCCAAACTACTGACATTTGAGATGAGAACAACAACGCGTACTGTCGATATTCCTAATCAGCACTGTGGTAAATGTAATGTAGGTTCTTTGTTGACATCTATAAAGCTAGAAACGAATTACATGAAATAAATTCACAATTTGTTGCCAAGTTTATCTGTCTCGCCTTTCATTAAAGCCAGCAGAAAACCATAAAAAAAAAAAATCAGTTACAATATACTGCCAAAAGTATTCACTCACCCATCCAAATCATTCAGGTGTTCCAATCACTTCCATGGAGTATAAACCAAGCACCTAGGCATCCAGACTGCTTCTACATATTTGTGAAAGAATGTTTCGCTCTCATGAGCTCAGTGAATTCCAGCATGGTACCATTATAAGATGCCAACTGCACAACAAGTCCAGTTGTGAAATTTCCACACTACTAAATATTCCACAGTCAACTGTTAGTGCTATTACAGCAAAGACCAGGAGCAACAGCAACTCAGCCAAGAAGTGGTAGGCAGAGCGGGCTCAGCGGATGCTGAGGTTCATAGTGCGCAGAGGTCCCCAACTTTTTGCAGAGTCAATCGCTACAGACCTCCAAACTTCATGTGGTCTTCAGATTAGCTCAAGAACAGAGAGCTTCATGGAATGGGTTTCCATGGCAGCTGCATCCAAGCCTTACATCACCAAGCGTAATGCAAAGCGTCGGCTGCAGTGGCGTAAAGCACGCTGCCACTGGACTCTAGAGCAGTGGAACTTGTTCTCTGGAGTGGCCAATCATGCTTCTCTGCCTGACAAGTCTGGATTTGGTGGTTGCCAGGAGAACAGTACTGACTGCATTGTCCCAAGTGTCAAGTTTGGTGGAGGGGGGTTTGTTTTTCAAGAGTTGGTCTCAGCCCCTTAATTCCAGTGAAAGGAACTCTTAATACTTCAATATATCAAGATGTTCTGCAGTCCTCACCTCAACCTGATAGAACACCTTTGGGATGAATTAGAGCAGACTCTGAGAGCCAGGCCTTTCCATCCAACATCAGTGTGTGACCTCACAAATGTGCTTTGGGAAGAATGGTCAAAAATTCCCATAAACACAGAAGAGTTCCCAGAAGGTATTAAAGCTGCAAAGACATCATATTAAACCTTGTGGATTAAGAGTCGGATGTCACTCAAATCCATATGCATGTAAAGGCAGATGAACAAATATCTTTGGCAAGACTATATTTTAAGAAAAGGTATTTTGGTAAACACAGCAGATACGTAAACAGGAGATGTACTGTAGATGTATGTGTTTCTAAATATAACTTTTAAGCACTATGGAGCCAGGGTTGGTTTTTTTTTTTTCTCAGTGGAACTTATATTTGTTCACATGCACAGTTACACTCAGTCACACCAGGAAGGTCCCCAGTGAAATTGCAGTCTTCTGGTATTGAACTCCAAGCAGCTCCACTGGCGCAGCTGCGGCACTGTAACCTTGGTGATGATTTTCAGCCGGTCATGGCAGAATTTTATTGTTTCTCACCTACATTTTCCCTAAAGGTCAGAGTAAAGCACGACACATTGAGAGACAAATTGTCGAATGAGCTCGGATTAGTGCAAAATGTCCCATTAGGGGAGAAAGGAATTCTAAATTTGTGGCAACTAGTGAAGCAAATCCTCAACCACTTGCTGGTTTAACATCTTTGTATACATGAAATATGTTATTTGAAGCCTTAGGTTGTAGAAATCAAATACTCAAAGCTGCAGGGCTTTTTTAATGACACAGGAAGGTTCATAAAGCCAACTACCTGCTGCTCATTTGATAAAGGTTGAACTGCCGTCTATACTAGTGTAATGGCAAAATGCTAAAGTTATCATATCTACTCATACAAAACGCATGGTTGTCGCCTTTAACATTATTTCGATAAAGCTGTGGGGCGTTGCAATGGCCAGAGATGTGGGCGGAAAGAGAGAACCACGCAAGAGGAGGAAAAAAAACAGGCAAAGAAAGAGAGAGAGAAGCCTCCAGATACAGTGAGAAGTGGTTGTGTTTGCACGAGATAAGGCCAAGGAGCTAAATCACATAGTGAGCGAGGTGGTATGCTATTAAGCAGGACAAATATGCCTATTCAAACAGCAACTTTCACAGCCCAAATGAAAATACTTTAGGGCAAGAGACGGAGGAAAGGAAGAGGGAGGGAGGAAGGGAGAAAGTGACTAGGAAGGAGGGGGAGAGAAACAAGAGGGAGAAGACAGGGAAGGGTAAAAGGGGCGACGAAAGAAGGAGCCAGAGATGGATTATGCCCACCAGAGGGAGAGCAAAAGGAGATAAAACAGGGAAGACGCTATTTCATTTGTCTAATTATATTTATCTATCTCTAGTTCACAAACAAACAAAAGAGACAAATGGTGCTGACTGAATAAACTAAAGCTGAATGGGTACAAACAGGCACCCAGACACACGAGCGCAAACACACATTAACCAAAGGCATGCAGCAACAACAAGAAAACAAATCCGGAGGAACGCAGACCGAGAAGGGAAATATGGGAACTGAGAAAAGTGGTGAAGAAATGAGAAAAGCTGAGAGTGAGAAAGATAGTATAGGGCTAAGGGCACAAGCCAGATTGACACTGAAAAATTAATGCGCAATTGCAAAGAGGGATGCGTGCAAGGCTGAGATGGAGAGGGAATGTGTGAGTGACACAAGGACGGGGGGAAGAGAATATTGGTCTCAGCGCTGACAGATTTAAGGTTATGGTATATGCGCTCCTTCACACCTTCACTTTCTTCTGCTTGCTCTACTCTCATTTCCTCTTTCAGCTATGACTGCTGTCTGTCTTTTTCTCCTTTTCTATTCCCATTTGTCACATCATCTTCCCCCTACTCTCCCACTCCCACTTTCTTTACCCGTCCCTGTGTGCGGCCATCCGGCCATTTGTCGGCTGTATGTCCCGCACGCGTACGTGCACGTGCTCGCACGCGCAGACACGCACGCACCCTCCAATGACTGTTCATCTTCGTAGATCTGATTGTGTCAATTTGTCTCAGTGTCATGCCACTCTCCAATTTGCCATCTGCCTGACAGAATCTTATTGATTGGCCCACACACTTGTCATTCTTCCAGTCTCTCACCCTCCTGTCCAATCTCCACATCTCCATTTGAGAATAGTTTTCGGATACCCCTTCCTTCCACCTCCATATATCCATGCTTCCATTCTTTCATTATCACACCTCCTCTAACACTTATATCTCTCTGTCTTTCCACCCTTCTCAACACCATTCCCACATCCCACTTCACTTTCTCTTTCATTTCACTCCCTGAGTTTTATAGCGTGCACAAATCAGAGCTATAGGCTTTTACGCCGTGATCAGTAACTCAAAATGGAAACGCGGGCGTAATAGTGATTACCTGTCATAGACCAGCTTTGCTTATAAGCAGCGCAGGAGCATCTATCGCCAACTTGAAACAGGAGACTAACAGTCTTAACAGCCTCTGTAATTCAGCAAAGGTTCACGGTAGTCAGAAACAATGTTGTTCTCTTGTGTGGCTTTCGAATGCCCGCAGAAAACTTTGGCGTCATTGAGAAGTTTTGACTTCAAAAGATGAACACAAGAGGAAAATGCAACCTGAAGGAAAACGCAGGGGTTATTGAGTTTTCGCTTTTTGTTTATCTCCACCATTTTTCTCGCTGCTGTTTGACCCAACAACACTGTAATTTGATGCGGTGCGGTTTTAAACTATTCTTTATATTTTGAAGCGTGTTTTGTACGGATCTGTGTGTGTGTGTGATTCACAGTCTCCTAGGAATACGCTGAAGTTGGAACACCATCAAACATCCTGCTGACAGACAATCTTGTCAATCTGCAGCTGCAATCCATCAATGTAAATGTGGTGTATTCATTTTATTCAGAGGGATAAAGCTTCCTTTTTCAAATGTTCATTTCGGGCAATGACTTTGATAACTGACAGCACTGAGTTTCCAGATAAGTACTGTTTGAAACAACCGCTGTGCAGTAAGCACTCTATACAGTCTCTGTTATTTTAGTCAGACTATCATACTCGATAGATTTATTTATTTTTTTACAGAAATTAACACACAATCACAGTTTCATAATCGTTTTAACAATGAAGCAGTGTTGTTCTTCGATGATGATGATGATGATCTATTGATTACAGAGACTATGCCCTTCAGCAACAGTCCACTATTTAAGTTCCCTCACCTTCACAGATGTCGATCAGCTGCTGCCACGTCTTATTGATTCATTTTTCTAGTAAGAATCTGAATCAATTATTTTAATTCATTCATGGGGAATGAAAAATAATGATAAGAGTGTTTTGTTTACATAACATAGAAATGTGAAGTTTTCCTTCCTTCCTTTTTTTGAATGTTTGCAAAAACAAAGTGTGCTGCATAAATACCCTGTGTTTCTTCTTGGTTAGATTTTGTTGCTATTTAATTTCCTCCATCCACTTTGGTGGTGCCTTTGTCTTTTGGCTTTTTTTGGTCCATTACTTTTGAAGTCTGTTGTTTTATAAGCCCCTTAACTTTTATTATTGTCTTTTTCTAGTGATGTTACAGCCACAGTTCTGTTACTACTTTACACACTGTGCTTTTTTATTTGCTGAAATAAAGCATATACCTCACTTAAGGCATTTCAAAGAATACTGGGTTTTACAGAGCAAAAATCTCCTCCAAGCCCACACTCTTTGACTCAAACTGCCGCTGCCAGAAAGCACAGTGTAGCCACGCAGAGGAGACACGGAGTAGGAGACAGGTCTTCATGATCAGTCAGAGCTGGATAAAACATGCAGGAGAAAAAAAATGATGTTGGGCCACATACGTCTGTGAGTGTGGTGTCAGATGAGTACAAGCTCTGTTTGCAGTCAGAGCTCTGATGCTGTCTGGGGACTCTTCAGACCCACACTGACTCACCAACCAACACTCTCTGCCTTCATTTTGACCTGCTATCAGTGATGAACTCCATGATATTTGAAAAATTAAATACTGACATCAGGTGTGTAGTACAAAAATGACAATATCACAAATAATTACCTATTTATTTTCTTTTTGTAAACTTTCTGCAGTTCTGGTTGGAGAGTCCCTCATCATCTCTCTAAATTAGCATTTTGAGTGTAATTCATTTACCAAAAAAAAAAAAAAAACCCAAAACAAAATTAAAGATTACATTTACTGACATTAAAATTAAAATTCTTTGGGCAATAACAACAAAGTCTGATATCGTGAAAGCTCTAATTCTGCCAAGCCACGTTGTCTCTATTCTCCATACGAGTAGAAATTCCCTGAATAGATGCAAAAGAATATGCGTTATATGTATTCAAACTAAACTGCCAGGATGAGAGAACTATTACCACTTCTTCTTCATACACTTTGCAAAAAAAAAGTTCTTCCTACATAATGCATTATTTGCCTGTGGTTATTACATGATTTCTCCAAAGATAAGTTGTCTTTGAACACAGGCTAGACCACCAACTTATACACAGTCTGAATATATAATTTCCTGTCAGTTGGCGCTCCATCTGCAGAATCTGCACTTTTCGTGTCCAGTAGGAATTACATTATACTATCTATAATCTGACATCTTCTCCACTCAACAGTGATGCTGGAGTTTAAAGGCTGAGAATTTTCAGCAGGTCTTCAGATAATCGGTATAATAAACTCATAATATATATTTCTGCGGGGGTTCATAATGGGATTGGTGATCGATACAAATGTTTCAATATTTGCTTTTCCATTTATGGGATGTTTCTTTTTCAGAACTCGTGTTTGCTGCTCTTAACCACAAATCGAGTTTCTAATTCTGCAGAAACTACACCAACATTTTCTCTGTTCAGCTTAGCTATGGTGAGATTTTGCTCAAAATATGTTCCTCGCTTATGTTTAGTTTGTGGGGTGTAATGGGAGCAACGCTGATTCTGGGCTAAAAGGAAAACACACAGCTGTGGATGTCTGCGCTGATCTATCAGCTGCACATGGCGAACTGCACTTGATTTGGAGTGCGCTGGTTGGAGATAATCACACATCCTTCTGTGAAATTAGTGTTGAAAAAAAAAAAAGAAGAAAAAAACTTCAAGCATTTGTGTAGGTGTTGAGGTCAGTAAAAGGGGGCGCTTATTTGAAAAAGGGAGGGCTGGGGGAGAGTGGGAGGGAAATAAAGATTAACTTCATCATATAATCAATCACACTTGTTCCCTACCATTAATCAGCTCTTCTCCACTCCTCAAGTGCCTCATTTTCCTCCTTCTAAATTCATTTCACAGGCTTTATTGTGGATGAGCTACTCTGCTTTTTGGTTCGCACAGATCAAACCTTTTCATTATATTTCATGATCTGCTGTATTTCATCACATCCCATAAAAGTAAAAGCTGAAACTAAGAATAGCTCGAAATATAATGAATTGAATTGTTTTCTCACGGCTGCCGCCAAAATGTATCAGCTGCTATAATGGGAATTTGAAATCAAAGTCAACCTACAGAATAGGAACATAGCGAATACACCTGGCATTAATCAAAGCCAGTTAAGTCCAATTCAGCTCACTACGGTAGCTACACCTGAGATGCCGAAAAGCAACTATGCATAAATCATATTTACGTGAATGTCCAGTAGCGCTCTCATCTCGTAATGATAGGCTATCACACCTTTCCACGTGGAAAAAGGAAGGCTGCATCTAGAGCTACAATCTAGGTACAATCTAAAGTGTGAAGAAGTCTTAGGTAACACCAAAATATAACATTCATGTCAGATATTTGCCTTTACTAAATTTTTCCTTCTTCTGGCCTAAGTTATCAATATTAAAATCTATAAAGCCACCACTCCCTTGAGACCCCCTAAAGGTTCCCGTTGTCAAATCTGCTGTTTCTTGTTTCTCACAATACAAACAAGACTTGGCTTGGATAAAATTGGCTTTGAGCTGTTTGCGGCAGATTTCATCTCACTGTTAGTGGAGGGAATGCTGCCCAAGGAAGGGCAAGTGATCAATATTATCAAGGTGTATCTTCCAATGGAATCAATCACATCTGACGGCTTTCCAATAGAAAGGCAGAAATGAAATGTGCCCGTCTCCTGTGAGGAAACGATGGGAATCGCAGTGGTCACCACTGAGACTGTGTCAGTTGGTTTATTTCAACTTGAACTTGACAATATTCACAAAGAAAATTCTATATCAAAGACTGATGGTGCTTCCTTATTTTAGTACTACTTTAGTTTGACTTTAACTATTTTAGCAGGAAAATAATAAAGTCATTTTCCTGACGTAAGCTTCAACCTTCATCGTACTGGCAATAAACAAGAGTTACCCAAATACACTATTCTAAGAAATAACCATCATACTGTTATTGTAATATTTAATATTACATTATTTTTTAGTACATTATATAAGATATAGAATATTGTAATTGTAAAAAACTTCAACATCCTTTTCCTCGTATTCCCCCTGCCATTTGTCTTTCGCTACAAAAAGTAGATAGAGACCTTGTTCTCAAAGGTATACTTTTAAAATGAAGGTTCATTAAATGTAATTCAGAATTATATTTTTCAATTTGTACAAAATGTCAAATGAATAGTATTTCTATAGAAATATGAATACCACAGGCAGCTCTAGCACACAATAAAGCGCAGGACATATGAGGAAATCAGTAGCTGCTGCATCCGTCTCCTTTAAAATATACCCATAGCAACCACGAACTAAATAAAATGTCGAAGGAAGAGCTGGATGATTTTGAAAAACACTGATATTCTCAAAAAGCACCAACAGAAACAGAAATAAATAACAAATAATAATAATAAATCATCATAAATCATTATTAACAAACTGACAAAGCCATGAAAATTGGAGCAACAGACTAAAGTACCTGTTAGGTATGACAAAAAGTATGCTTCCGAGATCTGCAGTCACTGGGAATAAAGTCAAACCAGCTATGTAATTCACCTACAGCTTTACTCTAAGTCCAAGGAATATTTCAGACAGAAATATTCAGATATTATTTAAGATTGCAATGCTTCTTTCATGCCCTGAAAAGAATCACCTAAAGGCTTTGATTTCTGTCTGTAATCAAGCCCAATTTTTCTTCATTACTGAGCAAACGTCACACTTGAAGGCTTCTGATGAAACAACAGGCCTTCTAATTTGGCATTTAATGTGCCAGCAGGTGGCAAATGAGTCTCAAAGCCCGGGATGGCAGCTCCACCAGCATGACCACCCACTCTGAAAGAATGACCATCTTTGATTTTAGCAGCCAGAGCCATTGCTATTGACCTGCGGTGTGTGTGGGGTGGCCAAGATTGGCTGGCTCTTGATGGGAGCTTTGTTTGATGACAGCAGCACCGCTAAAAAGGTGCGGCTCCAAATTATGCCTTAACTACCTCTTTTATCATTACCCAACCATCCTTACCCCACTCTTCACACTTCCCACAGGGTTTTGCAGTGATGAGAAAATAGCTTGCCCAACTGGGACACTCAAGCCTGTCTGAGCAGCGTGTTTTGTGTGTGTGTGCGCGCGAATGAATGCAGGTGTGCATTTGTACTGAGGAGGCTTCCGTTCATCACTGAGCTCTGCTCTCAGGGCACTGCCAGAGACATAAGTTGTCTCAGAGGACACTGATTGGGCTCAGCGGGGGATGATGAGCTCGAGGTAGATGAGGTGGAAATGAACTTAACCTGACCTGCCACGGAAGTACAGCACTCATGTAGCTTCACATACACAAGCACACATACACATAAATACTTCTTGGATATGCTTTGAAATAACATTTTATTTTCACATAAATTAAATTCACAGACTCACTTCATCAGTACATGAAAAAGCATTTGCCCCCTACCTGATATCCTGCTTTTTTCTTCTGCTTTTATTTATTTTTTTTAGCTTTTTGCATATTTGTCACACTTAAATGCTTCAAATCATCAAACAAATTTTAATATTAATATTAATTTTTTTAAATGATGATTTCATTTATTAAAGGAAAAAACTATCCAAACATATCCTGGCCTTGTGTGAAAAAGTAACTGCCCCACTTGTTAAATAATAAATAAATTGTGATTGCACACATTTTTTGTAAAGTTCAATTTCACTAGCCGCACCCAGGCCTCATTTCTGCGAGACCTGCTGAATAAAAAAATTTAAAAAACACTTAAAATAGAACCTGTCTGACAAAGTAAAGCAGGCGAAAAGATCTCAAAAAGCAACACATCATGCCATGAGCCAAAAAACAGCTGAGAAACAAAGTGATTGACATCTATCAGTCTGGAAAGGCTTACAAATCCATTTCTAAGGCTTTGGGACTCCTGCGAACCACAGTGAGCACCATTATCCACAAATGGAGAAAACATGGAACAGCAGTGCTGAACCTTCCCAGGAGTGGCTGGCCTACCAAAATTACTCCAAGAGTACATCGACAACTCATCCAGGTGGTCACAAAAGAACCCAGAACAACATCTAAAGAACTGCAAGCCTCACTCGCCTCAGTTAAGGTCATGATTCAACGGTAACAAAGACACTGGGCAAAAAATTGCATCCAAAAGTTGCTGATCAAAAAGTACACAAAGGCTCATCTCACATTCGCCAAAAACTTCTCGATGATCTCCATAATTTGGGAGTAAGTATTCTGCAGACAGACGAGACAAAAGTTGAAATTTTTGGAAGATTTGCGTCCCATTACATCGGGTGAAAACTAACGAAGCAATTGATGGAACCATGGATCTGTTCTCTACCAGAAAATCCTGACACACTTGGGTTACGCAGCAGGAGAATGATTTGAAACACACCAGTAAAGTCCACCTCTGAACGGCTAAAGAAAAAATAAAAGTGTTGGAGTGGTTTAATCAAAGTTCGGACTTAAATCATACTGAGATGCGTTGGCATGACCTTAAACAGAAATTACACAATTCTGCAAAGAAGAGTGGGCTAAAATTCCTTCACAGCGATGTGAAAGACTCACTGGCAGTTATTGCGAACGCTTAATTGCAGTTCTTGTTGCCAAGGGTGGCACAACCAGTTATTAGATTTAGGGGCAATTACCTTTTCACATAGGGCCAGGTAGGTTTGGATAACTTTTTTTCCCTTAGTAAATGAAAACATCATTTAAAAATTGCATTTTATATTTACTCAGGTTATGTTTGTCTGGTATTAAAAGTTGTTTGATCATCTGAGACATATAAGTGTGACAAATATGCATTAAAAAAAAATAAAAATCAGGAAGGGGGCAAGTACTTTTTCACACCGTACGATGGCTCATCGTGCTCTTGTTTGCATTCCCTCTGGCCTTGCTATGTATCTGTACGTCTGCCTGTGATGTTCTTACATTTTTTTTAAAAAAATTTTTGCATCCCACTGTGTATATGCACAGCAGGTTCAAAATTTTTAGTGAATTTCTCTACTGCAGTGGTTTCATGTGTATGTGTGCTTGGGAAATGTTTTATCTTTACATGTCCCACTGTGTGTGTTGCTATTTTTATGCACCAGTGTTTGGTTGCAGACAGCAGAAAGCTTTGATGTTTATGTATGCACGGCCAATATTTATGTGAAAAATGATTCCCACCTATGCTTCAGTGTGTTTGACTTTCTTTTCCTTGTATATTTATTACTTTCTGAACACCTTGGTAGGAAAAATACTGTAAATGTATGTATATTTATTAATTCACCAGGACTAATTATATGCATGCACAGAATACATTTTTGATACCTTGCGTTCTCCTCAGAAATGCAAAAGTCTTGTGGCATCAATTTGCTGTGAGACACATATAAGCTTGAAAAACTTAGACCTAACAGTTTGAAGTTTTCTAAAGTTACATGTTAAAGCTTGTTCACCTGCAGCAGTTACTAAGAGGAGTGGGGTGAGGTGGTGGGGGTGGGGATCCTAATTTCATCAATGCAATTTCAATACAGCAAACCACACATTCAAGTCTGAAATCCCTCAGCTTCATATTCTTCCTATTTTTAAAAAGCCACCAGTTTCTGGGGAATAGAGATGGTAAAAGTATTACTTGACAGTGGCATGTATTACCTAAATTTGAGTGTAACCCATTAGACAGAAAAACCTTTTGTTTCTTTTTGTTAAAACTGTTTACCTCTGGGATCAAACTGTAGTACTGGCCAACTGTTTCAACTTGCCTTTGTTGCAGAACATGAATGCAAACCCATCCTTCCTGTTTGGAAAGTACCATATTTTCGCGGCATGAACAAATGCTACCTCATGCTAACCCCTGCATGACACAGTGAACTCATTCCACGCTACCACGTAATGTCAGTTATTGCAGTCACGCTGCCAATTATGTCAATAAGATGCCTCGTCTGTCAACAAGTCACATACATTATAAAGTGCTGACATATCAGTTTACACCTCTTGTAACTGGAGCAGAAAAACAGTAGCACTGCTCACCACACAGTGAGGAAATAAAGCAACAAAATAAAGTGAGCACAAAAACCAGTTTTAACAGTTGCATATACAGTTTTTTTTAAGCAGTTAATCCGTTTCAGCTGCTTTGGTGTTAATGAAATTAACAACAGATTCACTACAGAGGCAATAATGAGACAACCCCTAAAACAGGAATAGTTTTGCAGGTGGAAGCCACTGACATTTTTTTCCCTCCTCATCTTTTCTGACTCTTTTTTTCACTAGTTTTGCATTTGGCGTGTACCGTGTACTGGTAGCATGAAGCAATACCTGGACCCTACGTAGGTTGTGTGGGTAGTTCAACTAGTCCAGGATGGCACATCAATACATGCCACTGCCACAAGGTTTGCTGTGACTCCCAGCACAGAAACAAGAGCATGGATGAGATACCAGAAGACAGACAGTTACTCTAGGAGAGCTGATTATGGGCATAGAAGGTCTTAACTGATCAGTAGGACTGGGGTCTGCTCCTTTGTGCAATGAGGGACAGGATGAGCACTGCCAGAGCCCTAAAAAATGACCTCCAGCAAGCCACTGGTGTGAATGTCCTCTAGTGGACCCTGTGCTCACTGCCAGGAGCTGTGGAGCCCGATTGATATTTGCCATAGAATACCAGAATTGGCAATTCCCCCACTGAACATTATACTGCCTGCGAAATCATTCAGCGTGAGCGGTTTGGTGGTGGGTCAGAGATGGGACATCATGTTTTGGTCCATCTGATGCCGCAGATTGCACCTCAGAATGTCCAGGACCTCAGTGATGCCCTGGTCCAGATCTGGGTGACGATCCTCCAGGACCCCATCCTTTGTCTCATTAGGAGCATGCACCAGTGCTGTCAGGCATGCATACAAGGATGTGGGAACCATACAGAGTACTGAGTAACATTTTGAGTTGCTGCAATGAAATTCTGGCAAAATGGACAAGCCTGCCACATCATTTTTCACTTTGATTTTTGGGGTGCCTTTGAATTCAGCTCTCTGCAGGTAGATCATTTTCATTTCCATCAAAAAGGATGGATGTGGCATCGCTTTGTTCCTAACACATTACAAAGTCCATATCAGTATGGATATCCCATATTTTTCCATTGGGATTTAATTTTTTTGAGTCCATAGATAGATAGATAGATAGATAGATAGATAGATAGATAGATAGATAGATAGATAGATAGATAGATAGATAGAT
>JAVDPK010001104.1:4035-14041 GCA_034780415.1 Cichlasoma orientale
CACAGTTATAGTATGTTTTAACAAGGGGGGCAATCACTTTTTCACACAGGGCCATGATGGTTTGGATTTTTTTTCACTTTTAATAATAAACACCTTCATTTACAAATTGCATTTTGTGTTTACTTGTGTTGTCCTTGACTATTGTTTAAATTGGCCAGAACTGATGGCATATATATATATATATATATATATATATATATATATAGATTCACTTAGCATTCTAATCAGTAGTGCTGAAGGTTCTTCATTGTCTTTTACTTTACAAGACCAAGACCTATTTACTTTTTGTTAGTGATCATGATTGACTACAACTGGTAGTTTCTCTTTGCCAGCATAAAAAGGATTTGTTTGACAGCACTCATCAGATTGGATTGGCCCACACTCAAAACAATGGGAAAGTCCAAGGAACTCAGTGAATATCTAAGAAGGAAAACTCTAGATTTCTAAACAACTGCAGATTCCAAGGTCATCAGTTCAGTACAAGTTACTGTATTCGGAGGTGTCACCGCTTTGCCAAGGTCTGGAAGAAGATCCAAACTATCACCCTCAGATGAGAGGAAATTGGTTAGGAAGTTCAGGAACAATCCAGGAACCATCAACGCTCAAGCCTGCCATGAACTAGAAACTGCTGTAATACCAGCACCACTGTCCAGAGTGAAGATAGTTTTACATCACCATTGTTGGGTTTTGCAAAATATGGGACTTGGGGGGGGGGGGGGTGCTGTTATTTTTCATATAAATGCATATATATTTTAGCAATGCCAGAACTGATGGCATAAGTGAACACAATATAAGAATCACGAACTGTTGGAATGCTACTACACATGTAATCCCAGTGAAGAGGATGTGGGACCTATGGATGCTTTGATACCCAACATTAAAACAACTACAGTAGCAGCTCAGTGTTCTAACATCCGCAAGGAGCAACTGCTATCGCAAGACGAAACTGAAGAAGTACAATGCAAATGCTGTAGCAAGGGGAGCCAGAATGTCAAGTCAGGGGGAACATATCATCATCCCCACACTCCGGGATTGGGGACCAAGCTCCAAAAAGTGCTACATTGACAGAACAGATAAGAAAGATCTTGGTTAAATGGGAAATTTGGACCCTCTGTTGCTGATTACCAAGGCCTCTGGAAGTCACCTAGAACATGCAAATGCAGCACTACAGACAATCGCTGCTTTGACCATTGCTGATACCATATGTATACCTTATAGGATGAAGGAAGAAGAAAGACTAAGATCAAGGCAGCGGGGGGGGGGGGGGGGGGGGGCCCCCCCCCCCCCCAGCCAGCTCTCAGCTGCAGAAAGAAGCACAACAAGCTGTGAATACCTGTGGTTTTCCACTGAACCCTCCAAGGTTCATTCTCTGAAGAGCATCTCTAAGGATGAACATGGAGCAATATTACATGTCTACTGTGTCAAGAGCATTTTGTGAACTTGAGTTATTCTGCATTTCACTGTGCAGAAGGTGATTAGGGGAAAAGTTTGACTGGTCAGTCTGTATGATCGATCGGAAATGGAAACTGAATCATGCCATGATGACAAAACACTTGGAGATATCTCAAACTTTGCATAGTAAACCACAGTTTTATGTGAATATGCTTTCCACAGTGCTTGTTAGTGTAATATCAGCTGCCTTGTTGTGGGCTGAGAGGAGATGTTGGTTAATGTTGGCAGAGCAGGCCGTGTGGTTAGTCTCTGTGACGTGCAGTGTTATGAAAACGACTGCTGCCGACGAGAGCCGGGAAACACTGAGAGGGGTTCATAAATGACTTGAGGACAGAGGCACAAGTTAACATTCATCTGCCAATTTGCACTTTGTTCCACCGTTGTGGATGCTGTGGAGGGCGAGCTAAATGGATTGGAGCAGTGTTGAGGGGACACAGAGATTCCTGCCTAACGACTCTTGTCGCCAGCTCTCCTTACGCTATTGCCAAACAGGCAGACACTGCTGTCATAAGGAGAGAGAGGCTGTGTAATTTGTGGTGCACCCAGAGACATTTTAATAAGATGGAATTTATGAGACACTGTAGACTCTGCAATACATTTTCAGTTATGTAATTTGCATATGTTTACTGCAGCTGTCACAGCAGGGCTTGTGGCTGCATGGGGAAATACAGCAGCACACCTTGACGCTGCCTATTTGCTCGGCAACAATCATTTTAAAGTAAATCTGCATGTACAGGTGGGCTTTAAGGTGTACTTACCAACGTTTTCTCAAAGCAATTTGTTTTAATTTGTATGAGCTCATTTGACTTTTTAAAATTATACTCTGATATTGAATATACAGGACCGGTGTCCAAACCTTTGGCTGGTACTGTATATAAACTGTACATTTACTAGTAAATCTATAGTCACAATCAGGAATGCATTCATATATTTGTACATAATTACCTGCAAGCGTGGGTGAGAACTGTAGGTGAAATTAAAGGACACATGCCCAGGATAAACCAAAACAGGTACAGAACTGTCAGTCCATAAAAATGGGTTTCACTTCACTTCAATTCAATTCAATTCAATTCAATTCAATTCAATTCAATTCAATTCATATAGCCATGCAGTAATGGCAAAAGCCCAGCAGAGATTACACTCTACAAAGACAATATTTCTATTCTATTCTATTCTATTCTATTCTATTCTATTCTATTCTATTCTTAAAAATAGAGAGGGTCATCATTTTCAGAGTCTAATTGGTCATCATGTTATAGATAACTGAGAACTGATTACCTGCACATTATATTTAGACATGCAAATAATATATTCAGCCCTTAGAGACACTAAAGAATTCCTGTATTTAGGCTGTGCGTGTAGACGGGCTCTTGAGTTTTGTTTTGTTTTGTTGGAGCCTTGCTGAAATGATTGCAAAAGGCCTGCAACCTCTCTCTGTGGTTGAAGATGACGATTTTAGGAATTCCATAAAGACATTTAATCCACGCTACAAAATTCCATGTAGGGAAATTTAAATGGGAGGGAAAACACCAGCACTGTATGAGGAGTGCCACTCAAACATGCAAAAATCTCTGGATGATGTTTACATTGCTGTACTCAGACCGGTAAACATAAAGAGCCACACAAGCTCATTTAGCTCCCTCATGCCATAGAACTGGCAGCTGCAAGCACATGTCCTAGAAACCTGTCGTTTTTTCAGGACAACACAGTGCTGACAACATTTGCTGAGAATTAAAAAGAATCACGGATGAATGGCACATAACTGGCAAAGAACAGGCTGTAATCACAGACAGCAGTACCAATATGGCTGCTGCTTTTCACAAAGCAGTTTAGTTGCATTATCTGTGTTTAGCACACACCTTAAATTTCATGGTAAAAGACTCCATTAAGGTGCTTCCTGACCTTCTTGACATGCAGCAAAGATGCAGTTCTATTGAAACTTTCTTTCTCCCGGACAGCTGAGAGGCTCAAAGAAATTCAGAAATCGCTTTAGTTTTCAAAATACTAACTGATACAGTCAGTGTGTTCTACATGTTGGAGAGACTTTTTGAACAGAAAGAAAATGTTACCACAGTCCTCTGTGTTCTTGGAAAGAGCTCACTGTGTTTAAATGAAGAAGACTGGGCCGTGATCGGTCCCTCCATTGATGCCCTGAGACCATCTGAAGAAGTAACAAGAGAGACATCAACCGAAAACATGCTTCAGTTTCAAAAGTGATTCCCCTTATCTCACTACCTCTGACAGCAACTGCATCTTGTGAGCGTCGAGTTAGCAGGTGAGCTGCTGAGCTGTCAGCACAATGCCAGTGTAATTTCAGACACATTGAAACCGTTTATGTTCTTGCTGTCACCTCAACTCCTACAATATGAGATCCTGAAGGGAAGCTCAAGCTCTGCCTCCAGCTCAGCCACCAGCTCTGCCAACCTGGGATTCACTGCACCATCTGTACCTGCAGAAAGGATTTTCTCAAAGGCAGCAGAGTTAGTAGGCCAGAAAAGAAGTACAATAAAACTCAAGCGTGGTATTGTTTTGGAATAAAAGCCTCTAACTCACTACTTCTCCACAGGGAGGCAGGACCCAAAAGGGGAACTCGGGGAATATCTCTTTGGACACGAGTGCTTTAGGGGTAAAATGCCAAAGGTTGAGAATGACAGCCAGTAGAATTTTGCACTTTTGTTTATCTATTTACGCTTTATTTGCTTTGTTTTTGACAAATAATTGTGTGCACTTTGTTTATAAAAACAAAAAGCAGAGAAATGTAATGAAAGGGAGAAATGTTATTCTATTGTTTTTGAACAAAAAGTTTAACTGAAAAATAATTTGAACATTTATTTTTCATTAATAATTGTGTATTTTATTTAAAAAATAAACAAACTGAAAAGTGCAATCAACGGAGAAATTATGTTTTGTTTCTGAACAAAAACCAAGAAGAATGAAAGATTTAAAACATTAATTGTTCTCCACTTTGTGCCAATTTCATGTTTGCAAGTTTGGTTAGTAAATGTCTACTTATAGCACTTTTCTACTCTGAGCACTCAAAGGACTTTTTACTATAAGCCTAATTCAATCACACACATTCATGTAAGTGCTTTTTCCTGTACCTAAGCACCTTGTCTAACACACTCAAACTCCAATGGATGCATCTGGGTCAACTTGGGGTTCAGTATCTTGCCCAAGGATACTTCAACACACAGACTGGCGTAGCCAGGAAATGAACCACTGACCTTCCAATTGGTAGACAACCTGCTCTACTTTCTAAGCTACAGCTGCCACTGAAGGTAGTTACAGTAATTAAAAAAATATTGTGCCTAGAAACTTTGCTTAAAATCTGTCCTGGGTTTTAAAATGCACATAGTTTGTTTGGCCCCCACGTGCTTGTATGCATGCCTGACAACATCTGGGCATGCTCCTAATGAGACAGCAGATGGTGCCCCGGGGGCTTTCCATCCAGAGCTGGGCAAGGCATCACTGAGCTCCTGGACAGAGATGTAACCTGGTGGCATTGAAACATAATGTCCCAGAGGTGTTCTATTGGATTCAGGTCAGGTGAGCGTGGGGGCCAGTCATTGGTGTCCCTTCATCTTCCAGGAACTGCCTGCATGCTCTTGCCACATAAGACCAGGCATCATCATGGACCAGGAGGAACCCAGGACACACTGCACCAATGCAGGGTCTGACAGTGGGCCCAAGGATTTCATTCCAATACCTAATAGCAGTCAGGGTGATGTTGCTCAGCCTGTAGAGGTCTGTGCATCCCTCCATGGATATGCCTCCCCAGACCATCACTGACCCACCACCAAACCGGTCATGCTGAACAGTGTTGCAGTGAGCATATCATTCTCCACTGCTTCCCCAGCTGCTTTCATGTCTGTCACATGTGCTCAGGGCGAACCTGCTCTCATCTGTGAAAAGCACAGGGCGCCAGTGGTGGATCTGCCAATTCTAGTATTCTATAGCAAATGCCAATTGGACTCCATGGTGCCGGACAGTGAGCACAGGGCCCACTAGAGGCCACTGGGCCCTCAGGTCACCCTCATGAAGTCTGTTGCTGATTGTTTGGTCAGAGACATTCGCACCAGTGGCTGCTGGAGGTCATTTGTAGCTCTGGCAGTGCTCATCCTGTTCCTCCTTGCACAAAGGAGCAGATGTCGGTCCTGCTGCTGAATTAAGGACCCTCTACGGCCCTATCCAGCTCTCCTAGAGTAACTGGAATGTATTCCATGCCCTCGAGACTGCTGGGAGACACAGCAAACACTCTGGCAATGGCATGCATTGATGTGCCATCCTGGAGGAGTTGGACTACCCGTGCAACCTCTGTAGGGTTCTGGTATGGCCTCATGCTAGCAGAAGTGACACTGACCCTAGCCAAATGCAAAACTAGTGAAAAAAAACAGTCATTCCTGTTTTTGTTAATTTGTTGTTAATTTCATGAACACCAAAGCAGCTGGAACTGATTAACAACCCCCTCGGCTACTTAACTGACCGAATCAATATCCCAGAAGTTTAAAGGATTTAATGCTATATTCTGATTAAAAGGTGTTCCTTTAAATTTTTTGAACATTGTATATCGCCATCAATTTTCAGTTACTATTCTGCTCTTGATGTCCTCTTCTTCTTTTGCTTCTGGTTTGGCTTCACTGCAGTGTTTTCTCTCCATTTCATGCCCTTGCTCAGCTGCTACTGCTTCCATCTGTCTCATTTACTACCATTTTCTGGCTTCTTTCTTCATCTCCTGTTTTTTTGTTATCTATAGGTATCCCTGGACCTTTATAGTGACAAAAGGTGATGCAGCTTCAGTTGTGGAGGACATTGCTGTCTATCAAGGTAGGAATTCATTTTGTCTGCCACTAACCTGATACTATGAATTACATTTTAATGGGATATGATCGAGACATTTTATGTGCAAAAAACAAGCAAATTTTATCTTACATCAGTAACAGCATTTGTTATAACAGGGACTAAGGCCTCTTCAGAGGCCCGGAGCGCTCGTGTTTTTCAGTCAAGTTTTGGGGAGCATTTCACTATCACCACCAGGAGCCAGTGGGTTCAAGGTAACTGCTGACACAGTCACATCAGATCACTGTGCATCATGTAGGTGCCTTTTTCAGAAAGAAAACTCCAGTACTTCTATCTGAAGAGAATGGGAGAGCAGACATGCAGCACCTCAGTGTTTCTCAAGATCTTAACCACCACTTACATTTTTAGCAGGAAGGGACACACAGCTATCCAGTATAGATGCAGTTTAAGTCACTGTTGCTTCCAAATTCAACCACAATGAGACCCAAAGAAACAGGAGGGCATGTAGTATTGAGTGCAAGTAGCAGGTTTACAAGCAGGGCATTCCTTTTCCCACTTCCCTTTAGGTTGGCAACCTAAAGAATAATTTTTCTTTCTAGTACTATGCTCAAATGCGAAAAATGTAGGCCTAGCGCAGGCCTCAACAAAAGTGTTCTTATGAGTCAGAGATATATTCCCCAACACGGCAGCTTCCCGGGTGTTTTAGCTTTTCATTAATTAAGGCAGTTGTAATATCTGGTACACAGTTTTTAAGTAGTTCCAGTGCTACGACATCAGATAAATCTTGAAAAGTTTAAACCTCTGATGCAGAACACCATCAATTAAACTGCATATCACACACAAACCCCTCAAGTCTGATTTCCTTAAATTCGTGAAACATTGTCACAGGAACAAGCACAGAGTCATGCAACTCTGCAGAGCTTCATACTTCTTACTCTCGTCTGTAGTCAGTGAACCATAAACCTCGTGTGTGAAAATATACTGAGGCAAAAGCATGCACTCGTCATCACAGCAGCCTCTGGACTGCCACTCACACAAATAGAGAGGAAAAACGTATCAGGATTCTGTTCACTAAACTTGGGTGCCAGTTTCAGGTCAGCGCCATCATTAAATCGTATCTCTTCCTGAACTGAGGCCAGAGAGTTTTCCCTTAAGCACCAGCTTTAACCAGCGATGTTCCAATCCCATTTTTTGCATCCTTATTTTTCAGCCTCCTTACTTTCATCTCTAGTTGTTTACTCTGTACCATTTTTTTCATTCTCCGTTTTGATTAACAGTGACGCTTTTTGCTGTTGAAAACAATTCATTTACAGGAACTTTTCCATTGTAAAAACCCATTTTCCATCAATTTGTTCTTCAGGGGAGCCTTTACATTTTCTTTTAAACATTTTATCTTTTGTGAATTGATCCAATAATTTTAATGATGGAGTTTGGAAAATGTTTTCCACCAAAAAAGTCATAGTCTGAAAAGAAATGTACAGTGGCTGTCTTCTTTCTTCCATCTTTAGCCATCTCTGAGTGAACTTCTCTCTCTCTCTCTCTCTCTCTCTCTCTTTCTCTCTCTCTCTTTTCTTTCTGTGGAAATAGAGCAGCTGCACCTTTAACTAGCAGACTCACTGTGTGACAAACTGCACACAAACAGTTTCTGTGTTTGCTGATATTTGTTGAGCTGATAGAAACATTGCATTTGAAACGTTACTCTCTTTATTTTCGCTCCTCTTCAGTAGCACTAGCTGGATGCTGAATTACCGTGCCTACAGCTTACAGACATCTGGCCTCAGTCCGGCCCACTGTTAGCTTTGAGTACAGCGGCATAAATGATGCATAAATTATATTATATATTTTTTTCTTTCATGTCTTTTTATGCAATAAGCCCGGGGGATGGATACACCGATACGATTGTCCCTTATCTGTTATTATTCCCCCATTTAGGCTCAGATCGGTTTGATGTTTGAAGGCGCAGTGACCAGAAATCAAAACTGTAAAGAGCAGAAAGTGCAGATATTTGTTAAAAAAATTAGAGAGCAAAAGTAAAAAGTTGTTAGAAAAATAAATACTCAAGTAAAGTAAAGATACCTGAAAAATCTACTTAAGTACAGTCATGAAGTATTTGTACTTCGTTACTTCACACCTTTACTTTTTCGTATACCGAAATTATAAAAGCTTTTAACAGAAAAGCCATAATGACAAAATTAGTGTATGAAACCTCAGTTTTGTTGAAAAACATGCAATGCAGCAGAATGTAATCAATCTTATTTCCAACTTCTTAACATAAACTATAACAAATCAAAACGTTGTTTCTCAGTAAATATTTGAGAATAATCCTTGAAATAAACTGGATGAACCGTGATATCTAAAAACCCACTGTTCTCATTTTTCCCCCCATTTTTTCTATTAGGCCCTTTTTTGTACACTGGGCTTTGGTGCAGCCACTCAGTTCATCCTGTGTCTGAAACTAGCTTTTCTCCACCTCTCTTTAAGCAATTTTCTTCTGATTGGCTGCTCCTTACAAACAGAAATTGTGAACAGCAAATGAGCAGGTTTTCTGTGCTCACAGGCAGGAGATATCATCATCCCTACACTCTAAGATTGGGAACCAAGCCCAGTAACAACTGGTCCATTGAATGCCAAAGCAGCTGACCTGAAAGATAAGATCATGGCTAAGCTAGAAACCCGGAGCCCCTGAGGCCAAGACTATGTGATATCCAAAAAAGAGTCTCAAATATGAAGAGTTGGACAGCACCAGGCCTTGACATAAGTTCAGATGCAAAATCCGCTAAACGCCACCTCCCTCAAAAATGAGATAATGATATTTACGGAATCCTTTCCACACGTGCTGTACGCCAATCAATCATGTCACATCATAACCCATTAAATACCCGTTCTTGACTAGTCTGAATAATCAAAAGGCTCAAAGTTCCACTTCCCATTGCCTGTAAAAGCCTCCGTTTCCCAAGAACCAATCAGAATGCAAGATCTAACCATGTGACTTTTCAGCAGTGCGCTGCACTGAGGAGCCGGCTTTTGTTGGTGGTCATCAGATTATAAATACAGCTGAAGGTGAATCTTGCCTTGTTTTGTGTAGAACAAATGTTCAGTGATCAAACTTGGCTAAATAAAGGAAGTAAACGTCGTAAGGAAGTAAGAGTCGTCTGTTTGTTGTGAATTGGCGCTATACAAATAAAGTTGAATTGATTTGAATTAAAAGTCGTAACAAGATTTCTGTTGCTGAACCTGTGGAAGGATTGTTCCTGGCTGCCGAGTCTACTCCCCGGCCTGCAGTGGGGCTCCCGTCTCCTTTTCTGTGAGGGTCTCACATGGTTTGCTCATGCGGGGACTGGAGGGGTAGGGACTGGGCCTGTACCCCCATGCGGGTGAGGGCTGGTCCCTCAGTTGTCAGCTGTAGATAAATTACTATATTCACATTAGAAAAAGGCACCTTGCCATTGCCTGTAAAATGAAATTACTGAAGTTTATTATAAGATCCAGAATAAAAATAAACAAATAAATGTACTTTTTTTCCAGGCAGATTTAGAGGGTTTTGCATCTGAACACTTTATATATTCCTACATTCGCTTAAAAAAAATCAACAACAAAAACGCCTTATGAAAAGTAGATTGCATAGATAAACTTGTTGCTCTTATTTAACATTTTATGGTTTCCTGTGCTCATATCTATAATGGTTAGCACTGTTGCCTCACAGTTAGAATACCATCTGGAAGGCCTGGGTTCGATTCCACCTTGGCCCGGGCCTCTC
>JAVDPK010001104.1:86754-107356 GCA_034780415.1 Cichlasoma orientale
CCTCTCTATTTTTAAGATTAGGCTTAAAACTTTCCTTTTTGATCAAGCTTATAGTTAGGGCTGGATCAGGTGACCCTTAGTTATGCTGCAATAGGGCTAGGCTGCTGGGGAGTTCCCATGATGCACTCAGCTCTTTTCACTCTTTGTGTTTATACCCCACTCTGCATTTAACCATTAGTTATTATTAATCTCTGGCTCTCCTCCACAGTGTGTCTTTTGCTCGGTCTCCCTCCCCTCAGCCCCAACCGGTCATGGCAGACGGCTGCCCCTCCCTGAGCCTGGTTCTGCTGGAGGTTCCTTCCTGTTAAAAGGGAGTTTTTCCTTCCCACTGTCTCCAAGTGCTTGCTCAAAGGGGGTCGTCTGACTGTTGGCTTTTCTCTGTATTATTGTACAATAGAAAGTGCCTTGAGGCAACTGTTCTTGTGATTTGGGTATAATATGAATAAAAACGGAATTGAAAGACTCAGATTTTAATTTTGTCATCTAGTCAACTGAGAAATGCTCTGACAGTGTCAAATGATTATGAACAATTAATGTTACACAAAACTCAGGCTTGCTAGGTACACTGTGTTTACAGCACAGTGT
Organism: Cichlasoma orientale; assembly: GCA_034780415.1. Lineage (NCBI taxonomy): Eukaryota > Metazoa > Chordata > Actinopteri > Cichliformes > Cichlidae > Cichlasoma > Cichlasoma orientale. The sequence goes on from JAVDPK010001104.1 coordinate 87,340, forward strand.
ACTTACAGTGACTGAAAACTATTGCACTCTTCTTCTGTCGGCTGCTCACTTGCCCTGTCACGAGGATCCTCCATCACTACGTCTTCTGTGGTCTTTAAAGTGACCCGGAAGTCAGATATTTAAAAAAAAAAACCTTCACAAAAAAAACAAAATAAACTTTTAACCTTTATTTAAACAGGAGGTGAAGATGTTAATTATTTTGTTTCTGAAAAATATTCTTAACATCATTTTCCAAGCAGATATATGCAGATTACTCCTGTGGGTTCTTCACTCTGGGTAAATCCTGCTGTACAGAGTCAGCATCTGTCTGAAACCTTGACAGATTAGAGTTGCTGCACTATGCCTTAGTAGCAGAGCTCCCCGAATCTTCTACAGCTTTGATACTGCTGTGCTGACTGTTGATGTGTTGAGTCATTTCCTTGCGGTTGGTCACCATGTGGCCACACTGCACACATGTATAGCGTCCTCTGGTGTGCTCCCAAAGGATGCGTCTGCTGCAGGCCATACCTAATGCACAAAAGAACAAACGTTACAAACGTTTCAACATTTACTCAGGATGTTAATATTACACAGGATAACTTTATGGATATTCAGCTTTGCAAAAGGAGACAGGTTTCATCTGTGACCTACTTTGTATTATCATTTCAGAAATAACTAATCAGGAAACTACTTTAACTACTGCTGCACTCACACTAGGCAGGGTTGCCTTGTGTCACACCCGAGCATAACTGCTCCCAAGCTGCTAGTCAGCAATGAAGCTGAACTTAATGTTTCAAGTTTTAACTTCATTCACCCTTTGCAGCTTTAACGGCTTCAACTTTTCTGGGAAGGTTTTCACCAGGTTTAGGAGTGTTTATGGGAATTTCTGACCATGTTTGTGAGGTCAGACTGATGTTGGATCAGAAGGTCTGGCTCAGTCTCCGCTCTAATTCAACACAAAGGTGTTCTATTGGGCTGAGGTCAGGACTCTGTGCAGGACTCTGTACAGCACGTTCTTCCACACCAAACGCACTAATCCCTGTCTTTGTGGACCAGTGTACAAAGCAAGGTCCACAGTCATATTGGAACAATTCAGTTTTATTTATATAGTGCCAATTGACAACAAACAGTAACCTCAAGGTGCTGAAGCAGGAAGGGGCGACCTCCAAACTGTTCCCACAAAGTTGGAAGCATGAAACTGTCCAAACTGCTTTACACCACTGCATCCAGTGGTGATGTAAGGCTTGGATGCAGCTGCTCGGCCATGGAAACCCATGACGCTCTCTTCACACTGTTCTTGAGCTAATCTGGCCAATTGCTTCCACTTTGTTATAATCCCACTAACAGCTGACTGTGGAATATTTAGTAGTGAAGAAATTTTAGGACTGGACTTGTTGCACAGGTATCATCCTATCACGGTACCACGCTGGAGTTCACTGAGCCCCTGAGAGCGACCCATTCTTTCACAGATGTTTGTAGAAGCAGTCTGCATGCCTAGGTGCTTGGTTTGATACACCTGTGGCCGTGGAAGTGACTGGAACACCTGAATTCAATGGTTTGGATGGTAAGTAAATACTTTTGGCATTATAGTGTATCATTAAACCTTCATCCACTGATGGAGAAAACAGAAAACCAATGAAAGCTCCAAAAACCATGGTTTTTGTCCAAAGTTCAATTTTACAGCAGGGTGAATCTGAAACAACAACAATGCATGTGACTGATGAATCACAGATCTGTGTGCAGAGAAAGCCACACTCTGGCAGCCCTCGTGAGTATCTGCAAATTTGGGTCGCTTAGATGACCAGTTTACTCTGGAAGGGAACATGGAATCATATGTGACCAATTACAGCTGTGTGCTTCAGTGGGAGGACATGCTCACCTTGATTCTTCTTCCAGACAGCCGTCGACCCAGGAGGAGAGTGAGGTGTGGATACTGGAGAAGGGTGAATGGGCTCGGGAGACCTGGTTTGTGTCTGGTGATGACCCTGGAAATCAGGAGGGTCAGGATTGGCTTTTGAACCATCCATTTTTAGAGATGGGGGTATATTAGGGGCTTTTTCCATGAGCATTTGCTGAGGGGAGGTTTCTGGGAGAGGCAAGACAGAGGAAGCCAGCAGAGTGGGGGTTGAGGAGTCTGCCTGAGGATCAGCAGGGTGGATGGCTCCATCGGGGTTTGGGATTTGAGCAGGCAGTTGCTGGGGTGCAGACACTGATTCCAGCCGTGGGGCTATGTTTGGGTTGGTAACAGCTGCAACCTGGGGGGGTGTCTGTTCAGGAGGCTTTGATTTCCCCCGTGGCACTTTAGAACAGGTGTGCAGGTGAGTCAGTAGGCCACGGTACGATCGCAACTTAGTGCGACAGCTTTCACACCTTCAGAAATGGAAACAACAATAAATGATTCAGAACAATTTAACCAATAAATTCACAGTACGTCAGTGAATTGAAGTGAGTATCTTAAAGACCTCACAGGACTCTATCACCATAATAGAGCACGTCGCTCTCAGACTGTCGGCTTCTAGGATAATTAAGAGTAGAATGGGAAGCAGAGCCTTCAGCTTTCCTATGATGCACGATTTCTTTTTCATTCATCTCTTTTCACTCTGTTTATACTTCACTCTGCATTTAATCATTTGTTATTATTAATCTCTGTCTCTCTTCCACAGCGTGTCTTTTGTCCTCTCTCCCCTCAGCCCCCACCGGTCGCAGCAGATGGCTGCTCCTCCCTGAGCCTGGTTCTGCTGGAGGTTTCTTCCTGTTAAAAAGGAGTTTTGCCTTTCTACTGTCGCCAAGTGCTGCTCATAGGGGGTCGTTATGACTGTTGGGTTTTCTCTGTAATTATTGTATTATTATCTTTACCTTACAGTGTAAGTGATTTGGCGCTACATAAATAAAACTGAACTGAACTGCGAGTAAAACACAGGTGCAAACTCACTGGAAGAAAATGTTGGGTTTATGATGATGCCTCATATGTTCCATCAGTTTCTGCATGCTCGAGAAGGAACCGCTGCAGCCCACCGTGGAGCACAGCAACACTTTACCTGAGGAGAAGAAAAATAGCATTAACCTGATTTGATGCAACTTTTCTCAATTTGTTTTTTAAATATACTGCTAAAAAAATTAAAGGAACATTGTTTTAATCAGCATTTAGCATCAAGTCAATTTTCTACACTCTTTAATTACTTTTTTATTCAAATAACATTTGAGTTGTATTATTTCTATTTTGTACTTAGTAGTACTGTCAATAAAGTACTAACTGTGGACTTTTACTTTGTCTGTAGAAGGGCACACCTCAGCTTGGCGTCACCAAAGTTCAGAACAGCAAAAGCACTGTCAAACATTTTAAAATAATTATAGCTTTTTAAAGCTTTACCTACACTTAACTACTAAAAAAAACATATCAAGTGGTGGACAAGAGTGTCCACCACTTGATCATGTCACTACTTTTGTGACATGATCATTTGATCATGTCACAAAAGTAGTGACATGAATAACTCCAAAACTCTTAACTATTAATGGTGATAAAAGAAAGAAAGAAACAACAAATATATAGACCAGTCTTTGCTGTGCAACTTTGAACACAAGAATAATACCAGAATATTAAAAGTTAACAGCAGATAAACTGTTCTGGTCATTTCACTCAGTTATGGCTTCCAGAATAGAAAATTACTATTTGTCTGTTTGTTTATGTCCACAAAGGCAACTGCAGTGCAGAATCTCACCAGGCAGAGACTGAGCTGGGATCTCATGATCCTTGACGTGGCTTTCCAGAGCACCTGTGTCACTGTACACTCTCTTACAGCCATGCAATGGACACGGTATCCTCTTGTTACCTGAAATTGACAAATATGACTTTTATAAACGGTTATAAACAGAACTATTCATGCAATGCAAATAATCTAAATAACATCAGCAGTTTCGGAAATTGTCTGGACGTGTTTTTTTCTGGAGTTTTTGTTGATATTCTGTCTCTCGCCATTAAAATAAAACTAATAGAAATTCAGTTTGAAATTACTCAGTTACATATTTATAGAAATGTATTTGTGTATATAAAAAGTGAATTAAAAGTGGATTTGGTTATTTTATGATATTACTCATTACTCTGACCTAAATTTACTGCTCTTGTATTGAAGTTTGTGTCCCGGTGCTAAGTGGCATTAGCACTTACACATGACTGGGCAGCATTAGCAATTTATAGCCAACAGCCTGTTATCTGTGTTTTAAAAAAAAAAAATCATGGAAATAAATCACCTTCTCTTGTATTTTGATTAGAGTGAACATTTGAGAATGGGTGGGGCCCATGGGATTTTCTGGTTTTTAAGTGGGCTGCAGCACTCTTGACTTTGGGAATGGCTGCTATAAAGCACAAAACATCACACTTTTGAGCTGTTGTTTGATGTTTGAATTAAAGAAATGCCAAAAGAACCAGGGACTAACATTTCACAGGGGAAAAGCTCTAAATTTAGTAATCTTTCTCTAAAACGGCCCCAATGTTAAAAAGGGGGGATGCTCTCCCTTTCCAGTCTGACCAGAATACATGTTTGACACTGGGCTCTTCAATCTTCACATCTCTGCCACTGTGTTGTACAAATGTGATGAACTTCTGTAAAGTAGCTTAACATGCAAATTACGTGTAAACATGCCTAAAATAATGACTTTTTATTTAGACCTTTTCACATTATTGAATTTCCTTAAAAAGAAAAACAATCAATCAGCAGATACTTTCATTAGCAGCTTTTAACCACACAGAGGATCTGGGGTACGGGGTGTGAAAGCGACTGGCTACTACCGGGGAAAGGAGAGCTATGCATTTTGATAGTACAGCCTGGGGCGTCCCTCCCTCAGCTGACTGGACAGGACCCTGGTTGTGGGGGTCCACCTGGCACCAGAAGTAGTACTGACAATGACTGCTGAATGGGCTACAGCATGGGACAGGATTTCATTTGTTTTTATCTCACTGCCTGCGCTTCTTCTGCCCTTACAAGGATCCACCGGCCGCCACTGATATTTCAGCTGCATATTTACCTGAACTGCATATAGAGAATCACGCAGTTATTTGTTTTATGTCTGCAAGTCACAACAAATTAATAACACACAGCACTGAGGAGACAGGAAATGAACTGAGACATGTTGACGGATCAAGTCAAACACGGGACAAGTCAGCTTATTTCCTAACCGCAGAGCATCCAAACAAACGACGTTTGGAAATGCGATTTGTGCCAATTTCTTCCTGCCTTCAGACCGCTGACCGCCAGCAAAATGGCGACCACAGCAGCGAAAATACGGCATCTCCATATATATACATCTATAGTTTTTAAAAACGGCATCAAAGCGCAGAGACGTTGACATCTGTCTGATTATTTCACTAAATTACAAACCTCCGTTTCCATTTTCAGATGTCTGTAAAGCGACGCTTGCAGCAGACATCATCGCCTTTGTGTGTAACAGTCGTGCTTCTTCGGCTTCTTCGTGTTTGTTCGCGGTCGGCAAATAAGAAAATAGTGAAATACCGCCACCAAGCGGTAAGGACTGTGCACAAAATGAACACTGAAAAAACCCTGTAATTCACAAAACTTTTCCTGCAAATTTTACTATTTTTTTTGTTGTTAATTTAAATACGCGAAAAGTCAATAAAATAGACTGTTAACGTGTCTATGTAAATTAACATGAAAAAACTTAATAATGACTCTGTGAAAGGCCCCGGAACAGATTATTTGTTTTGGCCCTTCCTGCCATGTTGTTCTAGAGCAAACACAACATCTTACATTCTCTCTCTCTCTATCTCTCTCTTGATCTCACACATACACACCCATACAAACGCACATACAGTATGCACACACAGACACACTGTAAGTGCAAAAATAATAATTTATCCCCACTCTCATAAAACAGCTATTGATCATCTGCAGAAGAATGAAGAGTTTCAGTCAGGTTTGAGAATTCATCACAGTACAGAAACAGCATTAGTGAAGGCTACAAATGATCTTCTCATGGACTCATTGTTGTGGGTGGCTGTGGCTCAGGAGATAGAGCACATCACCTACTAATCAGAAGGTTAGTGGTTCAATTCCTGGCTGCTCTGGGCTGCGTGCCGAAGTATCCTTGGGCAAGATACTGAACCTCAAACTGTCTCCGACATAAGTGTTAGAGTGTGATTGTTAGACAGTAAGCCCTCAGCATGGAAGTGCTTGGGTGAATGAAAGCACTTTGAGTGCTCAGTAGAGTAGAGTTCGAATCCACTGTGGCCCGGAGCTTTCTGTGTGGAGTTTGCATGTTCTCCTCATGTTTGTGTAAGTGTTCAGTTGTGGGGTCGCTGGAGCTTGTCCCTTCTGTCACTGGGTGAATGGTGGCCAGGTTACCTGTCTGTTGTAGGTGACTCCTTCACTAATACATCCATGGAAATGTTCTTATTCTGGGCAAAAAAAAAAAAAACATGCAAAATCACCATCATATTTATGATATGTGCAGACCATGTGCCAATTTTGTTCTTATCACTGTGCGTATGTTAGTACATCAGACTTATTCAGGCTCATGCTGACTACCTGTAATCTGCATACAGCCACACCCTCTTTTCTCCATATAAGTAAGTTTACGTGGAGGTGAAGTGCAGAGAGCGGAGGTGACACTTTTGTAAGAGACTCCTGCACTGCTAAAAGAAGAAAGGAGAAAGTTCAACAGGAGAAACATCTAATGCTGTGATTGCAGCCATTCCCCAGCTCTCTGTGAACAGTGCTCATGACCATTTATCAGTGGTCATGACAGTTTGCATATTAACATGCAAGAGCTCATTGTTAGTCAATGGTGCTTTTTGGTCATTATGCAACTGCACTGTTTATAAGGCTGCAGTCAGCTGAGACTGAGGAAGTCACTTGGATAAATAATGGGATGGTTCTCCCACTGAAAACGTTACATCCAGATGAACAGAATCAACAGAATCTGGGGTTTTATTGCCTGGATGATTGAGGATGTGTAAATTCAGTTCAGTTCATTTTTATTTATATAGCACCAAACCACAACAAACAGTCAATTCAAGGCACTTAATGTTGTAAGGTAAAGAGAAATCCTCAACAATCAAATGACTCCCTATGAGCAAGCACTTGGCGACAGTGGGAAGGAAAAACTCCCTTTTATCAGGAAGAAACCTCTGGCAGAAAAACGCCTCAGGGAGGGGCAGCCATCTGTCATGGGTGAGAGGAGGGATACAGGACAAAAGAAACAGTGTGGAAGAGAGCCAGAGATTAATAATAACTAATGATTAAATGCAGAGTGGTGTATAAACAGAGTAAAAAGTCATGAGTGAAGAAGAAACATTCAGTGCATCATGGGAAGCCCCCAGCAGCCTAGAACTATTGCAGCATAACTAAGTAACTTAAGTATCCTAAGAACCACAAGTAAGCCAGCAGCCTGAGAGTGAAATACTTTATTGGGGTGGTCTGACAGGCAGGAAGGAAAGGGTAAGAAGAAGAGACATAGAGAGAGAGAAAACATCGATGGCAACTGCGTGCACACCCCAGAGGAGGACGGAGGGAGACCCCAGACGGCGCCCTACGGTCAAAGGGCAAGAGCCCAGAGAGCCAGAGGCAACCCCCTCCTCCCACTCAACGTGTTTGGGGTGTATGTGAGTGGGAAGACTGTGTACCACTGTTTGAAAGATACAGTGCCCCCCCCCCCCCCCAAAAGGCCCTGTGCGTACTATGACGTGTTGTGAGCTGTAATGACTATGATGTAATTGAAAAGGAGGGGTGGGACATTATGCAGCACAGTGAGCAGAGCCAAGGGAGTGGCCGGTCCAGGCCTAACATGAGGTCTTTAAGAAAAAGGGGGCCTGATTATTAAAGAGCTTGTATGTAAGAAGAAGGATTTTTAATTAAACAGGAAGGCAATGAAGAGAATATATGGGAAAAATCTGTGCTCTCTTTCTAGTCCCTGTCAGTACTCTAGCTGCAGCATTTTAGGTAGCTTTTAGGCCAGCCTGATAGTAATGGATTACAGTAGTCCAGCCTAGAAGTAATGATTGCATGAACTGGCTTTTCAGCATCACTCTGAGACAGGATGTTTCTAATTTTAGAGATATAGTGCAAATACAAGAAAGCAGTCAAGACTTGTTAAGCATCACTTTCAAATGGCCCGTTTCTTCTTTATTTTTTTCCCCAGGAAACGGAAAAAAAAACTGCCAACTTCACATGTTTTGGTTAAACAATGACCAAAACTAATAATAACTCATTAAAATCATTGAGAGCTGATGCTCCTTCAGACAGCTGATCAAACATGTAATTATTTCAGCACTTGAATGTTAATTTCTAGGGCCTATGGAAAAAATGAAACTGCAGCTCAAACAAGTTTTTGCACTGTTGGCACAGAGGATAGTCCATGTGCATTTGTGCTTATAAATTCACTTTTATCCTGTAGGAAAGAAAGACATGCATACAGTTTACTGACCGATAAATCTACTTTCATCCAACTTTGAAGCACTTTGTACACTTTTACTGTGGATTAAAGTTATTTAGTTAATCCGTTACGTTTCAAACATCCCCTCACAAACCAACAGGCACAGAAACAGCCACACCTACCAGGAAGTGCTGAGTGTAATAAAAATGCTAGGCCACAGCACTGTGATCGTAGTCAGTCATTGTGTCATTGCATCAAAAACAAATAAACAAAAAATAAATCATTAACAAAACCAAACAAGCAAACACCCCCGTCCCCCCTCCCCGGGTGCTTCCCGCTGCCATCCACTGCTGAGTGATGACTGAGCTGTGAATCTGCGATTTTCCGAGGATGCTGCAGCTGCAGCTGCGGGCTTTCTTTCTCCGCTCCGAGCACAAACCGAATCATGTGGCAGAAGTTAAACGTGCCGCAGGGCTGAGTTTGCGGAGTTTGATCGAGGATGCGTCGGCTGGTGCACACACGCACACGCAAGCTGCTGATCGCGTTGCTCCTCCTCGGCAGACTTTTCGGTTCAGGAGTGTAAAGGGACTTCAACCGGAAACTAAAGTTTTTTCTTCGAACTTTTTCAAAGGTGAAAAAAAGGAAAACGACGCGACCCTTCGTGTCATAAACTGTCCATTTCCTTATTTTTCTCATTTACGTATGTGCTGGAAATGTGTCAGCTGCTGATCGACAGGCAACAAGTAAATCGTTTTTGGTGAGAAAGGGCGACGTCGAGTGATTTGGGGCTAGTCATCAGCCACATAACGGATCGCAGTGCTTTATCATGGAAGATGTGAGTAGTCACTTCGCTGCCTGGGCTTTTTTTTTTTTTTTTTTTTTTGACAGTTTCGCGTCTTATTGATGGAAGGGTTATAGTTTTGACAGATGTGAATGAACGCACCCTGTGACGTTAGAAACAGGCAGGAATATACTTTGCAAAGGCGCGACCAACTTGTGAGAGTAAAGTTAAGGCCCAAAGACCTTAAGACTGCTGGCAGTGTGAAGCTGAAGGAACTTTTTCATGGAAGGAGTAACAGTCATGAGCGAAAGAAGAAGCTGTTTCAGGGCTCTGCCCGCTGCAGTGCAGACATTCTTTGGCTCGAAGCACCTGCTCACCTGTCCGTCTGTCACCGGCTCACGGAATCTGTCGATTCCACGGGAAAGACAGTGTAGAGTTTCTTAGCCAGGGCGGCTGCTTCCATTTACAAACTGACATAATAATAATAATAATAATAATAATAATAATAATAATAATAATAATAATAATAATAATAGAAAATTTTGAACCGAACGAAACGAAAAATTCATCCAGCAAAATTTTCTAAGACAAATTAGTAATTCAGTAAATAAATGAGTGAAGCCCTGTTTAGCAGTTCAGCGCAGGGTCTTTGGCTGCACGCGCGCTGTGACGGTTCTGGCAGAACAGCTGGAGCGAAGGCAGGTCAGGCCTTCACACAGCTGAACGTTATTCTGCAAGCAGAATATAGTTGCTGAATTGTACATTTTCCAGATTTGCTCTGAGCTTTAACACTGGGCTCACAACTCTTACAAAGTACGTTATGATCGATGGTAACCTGCGTGCTGCTGTCTCTGGGGTCACAGAACATTATAGATCAGAACATCTGTAGCATCTGCTTAAAGCGATGAACACATTTGACTTAAAACATCAAAGACACCAAAGTCGGGGTCTTCATAAATCACAGTATGTAGGCTAATATGAACTTAATGCCTCAATTACGTTTTGGACTTTTGAGGAAGCCAGTTTACCAGAAAAGGGAAGTCAAAAAGAGGCATACTATGTTAACCACTGTATGTGAGGAACTTGTTCTGTACTGTTTAATGCATAGAGGACCACACCCTTTGACCTTTTGAGTGTTGGCTGCCTTTTACCTTCAATTTCCAATCTCATAATTAAAGGCAGCAGCCTCGCTTTTTTAAACTGGTGAACTTGTTCATTTTCTTTAGTCAAAGCCTGTGTGTGTGTGTGTGTGTGTGTGTGTGTGGGTGGGTGGGTGTGCATGCATGTGTGTGCTTTTCATTCTCACCTGTCAGCAGTTTGTGAGATCAATTATGGCATTTTAATTTGCTGTAAGGCATATGTTTAAAAAAAATCTATATTTAAAATATGAGTAAGAATAATCTGTGGCAATTTCGTGTTGTGAGAAAGTCACAAACAGTTTGGCTGGGGATTCCCAGGGCGCTAGCTGGTGGGTGAGGGACAAACCATTGAAATTGCCTAAAATGGAACCAGCGAAGATTTAAGAATATGTCAGTGATCAGAAAGAAGATATTTGAGTCTTATATTTTCTACAGTGTATTGCTCTGTGTGGGCCAAGCTTATATCAGTGTTATTTAGAGTATTAACAGGTTGTATGTAAAGCAGAACTGGAACTAATACTCGGGCATGTTTATGATTGGAATGTGCCACAACGTGACCACTTAGAACTTAGCTGTTCCTTTCATTTTCATTTGCAATTCCTTGCTCACCTCCTCTCTTCTTCACCTGTTTTCTTAAACTTCCATCCCCAATGCATTCTAGCCCTTCTGTGATCATCATTTGCCTTCGCTCTCTGAGTCATCTACAGTCTCCATCCCTTTCCCCTACAGTGCATAGTGTGACTAGTCTGCCTGACCTATTCAGAGAAGGGAAAACAGACTGCCACATTGTTGTCAGGCAGAAAACAGTTCTCTCTCATGATCTCCCAACAGTCAAACTTTCTTCCCTACAATGGCTGAGTGTGTGCACACCATCTCACTTTGAGGCCACACCATTAACAGGAAGTGATGGACAGTAAAGCAGTTCCATATGACGGAAGGGCAATAACACCAGTACAACACATACCAAAACACCAAGGGTGTCATACTGTGCAGACCCTCCATTTTTCCTAGTGGAATTTTTAAAAAAAATTAAAGGAATAATTATTAGTAAGAAGAATGGCAGCTTGCTGATACTGATGCACACAAAACACAAGGCTGATTCAAAACTAGAGTAATTCATAATTGTATGTAAGTCATTAACAGTCATAAACACAGCCAGTGTACCAGCAGATAAAGGTCATAAGGGCAGGTAGTGAATTAATGCTTTTGGTGTGGTTCTTTTTTTTTCTTTTTTTCTTTTTTTTTTTGGAGAACAATACTTCAAAAGTGCCTTTCAGTAGGAGGAATCTAAGCACTGAGGCGTCACATCTTCCTGGAAATTGTTTATCATGATGGTAAAAAATAGTAATCAGTAGTAAAAGTAATCATCCCCTGCAATAAGTATGAAAAATACATTTATAATGCTAATATGATGCTGTCCTTGTGTGGCTCTGTATCACCCATCCATCTGTTTATACAGTTTTTTTTTTCTAGAAATAAAAAGAGGCTTTGCTTTGTGAGGACAATAAAGAGCAAGAATCATAAAGTGGAATTTTTTTTGTTTTGTTTTGTTTTTTTTGTTAGCAAACAGAACTTTAGGGCACGCCTGTGGTCTGTGGGCTAATGTGGAGAACAGAGGAGTGGTAGAGTGGTTCCTGGACTGAGAATGTATAAAATTGCATACAATAGTACTTATTTAATAAATAATATTGTATAACAACACACAGATGAATGTGTGTAGTGATTAGAATGATTTCTGATAGCAGCTCGTGGACAGCGTGGAACCCTCTCCTGTTGATTGCAGTGTATTTGGCTGTGACTGGTGCCAGTGAACTAAAACACAAACACTCCCTGTCTTTAAATTTGCTCCGTTATATAAAAAAAAACTTTATTGTCCGTCAGCTTGGCTTTTACGCAGGCGTTTGTGCAGCATTTGTCAGACAAGTGGTAGATACCTCTGCTGATTCGCTAATAACAGGTTAATAATACAAAATACAAAACAATATTAACCCTGCGAACTCCTCCCAGCATAACCTGCAAGGGCATATCGGGGGTTTAAGCGTGAGTTACACTGAGGCTTGTGGTAAGTTTAAACTGGGCATGTCAGTGACAATATAAATGCCAGATACAACCTAACCTAAAAGAGCCACTTCCACATAAGCTCAGTTTTCTGATCCTCTTTTAAGACCCAGGTTGCATCAGACACCTTAACTTACTGTCACTTTGTAACTGTATTAGAATTTGTCCCTGCATTGCACAGGAGCATTGATAGGTGACTGGTGAGCCATTTTAGCAGTCACCACGACACCACAGATAACAGGGGCGCTAGAACAGAAACATCTGTGGGCAGTTTTAGGTCAGACATTTTCTTAGTTCATGAGAGCGCAGACTTCCTGTGTAAGTCCAAAATTGGAGCCCCATAATGTACCATCTGATATCATCGTGCAGAGCTATACCAGTCAGCTGACGCTTGAGTAATGGAAACATTTCTCTCTGTTGCAAAGGTTTGATCAGCCCTACGCTGTAATTCCATCCAGGAGCACCACTGAGTATTCTAGTTACACCATCCTTCTATGTGAAAGAGTAGCTCTTCAGTTTGGCTTTTCTAATCTTTCGTTGCTGCTGCAGTCCTGTTTACCAAACTGACTTAGAGTGAAAGTGGAAAAACTGTTAATTAAATGATTTCCCACTCAACCTAAACCAGAAGAAAAACAGGGTGATTTGCAGTTGAAAAGGTATTGAGATTTAAGCTGACTTTAAACTTTTACATGTCTGTTTTATATGAATAAAATGTTGCTCAACAGTATTTAAGGATTATTTTTCAAAATATTTCAACATTAAATATTGTCGGCACTCATTCAGACTATCTGCAATCTGCATTTTAAAACAGGCCTACATTCAAAAGTCTTATCAGCTGTCTCACAATGCTCCTCGTTCAGGAATATTTACATTTTCAGCATGGCATTGATTAGGAATGCACTGATGATATTTTGGCTGGATGTCTGATCCTGACTTGAAACGCTGAATTGCATTTCGGTGGCACTGTGCTGAACCACAGCAGATCCATTTAATTCCATTCGGTGCTGTTTAAGGCCCAAAGCATCAGCAGCAGCACACAAATTGCTAGAGGTAGAACTAATGGAGCATGGAGGACGTTAACAGCACAGTGACAGCAGCACGGCGGTGTTTCACTCTGTGCACACCAACTGCTTTTATTTTTAAACTTGCAGTGGTTCCTAATTTAACCATAATCTGTGGTCAAGTGAGTTAACGCTGCGCGCTGCATTTTACTTTATAAAGTTAGGAGCGCAGTGTGTTTGAGTTGAGTCTGATGTTGCATTAGACATAAAAATGATTCCCAGTTTCTTCCTCACAGTGGGGATTCTACCTGAAGCCAGGTGTTGCTTACTTAAAAGTAAAAAAAATTGCAGTTGTCTGGAATCATTGAATTTAAGTGCATTTGTCAAGACAGGACGAGACAGGCTGTGCCGACAGAATAACTCAGGCCTGAGTCTGAGTTATTCTAAGTGGATTTAGAGCTGGTGACTGGTATATTAATGTTATTAATTTAATTTAATACTCATCCATTGGCCCCTGGTTCCCTTTAGATGGAGGCACTCTCATTTTGAAGGAGACCGCCCCGTCAGGAGGGAAATGTTCGATCATACTGTAGTTTGGTCTTTTTAAAGAGGCTTTTTCTTCCCATATCTCTATAAGAAAGCAGGTCACTAGAACAGGCAGGGCAGGCGGATGAGGTGGAAGCCCTCAGGAGACAAAGCTGATTCAGGCAGCAGAGGTGAAGTAGAGTCCGGGGGAGCAAACTTTGGCAAAGCGTCTTATTGCTTTGGAGCAGGAAAATGTTCTGCAGCTGCCAGATTGCTTAGGATCAGAGAAGAAAAGCCAGGTAGCTCAGAAGAAGCAGACGTAAGGGGTGGCGCCAGGTGGCCAGTAACAGGTGCAGGGGAGGCGGCAGGCTTAGCCTATATGCTGGTTCAGGTAGATGATTTTGAGAAGTCAGTGCTAGTCTGTGCTTTCTTAATTTGGGCTTTTATTTTCTTAGTTAATTCTTTGTTGGATTTTTTTCTGCAACTTCCCTGCATCACCATTTGAGATTTTACTACATTGAGTTATTTTCACAGCATTTGTTGCACCTCTAACAACAAAACATTTATGATGACACCACAATGTCAGCAAAACTCGGGCTAATCTTGACTTGATCTTACAAGTATTACGCTTGGAAATGGCCTCTTAAACATAACAGCGAAACAAGTGTGTCAGTCACATGAGAGATGTTTTTAAAGATATGATTTTATAACTTAAAACAGGAAAAACTTTTGCACATGTATTTACATGCTGTCCTCAGATTATATATAGAGACACGTTGATCCAGCTGCAGTCTCGGCTCTGGAGAAAAACAGCTGTTTATCACACTGGCACATCCAGGCTCCCGGGTCCTGGCAGTCTTTTTTGCAGGTTGTGGGCAGTGTGTGATAAATAACAGTAACACTACTTGATATAATCTTTACGTGCTGTCTAAGGTAATATGTGCAATGCTTGTGCTAATAAATACTTTAAGTTGTTTACAGTTTTGGATTACCACTTGGTGAAAATGTACAGGAGTGAATCAACCTGTTCTTGTACAGATATATTGTGTGACTGTAATATATAACAATGATAAAATGAAAGTGAACATAGCGATCTGCATTCTGCTAGTAGACTGGGGTGTATTTTGAGTGTGACTTCCTTCCTCTGTATCAATACAGGGTGCGAAAGAAGACCCAGCCCAGCATAAAGAGCCTAAGTTCCTGAGTAAGGCTGGCTGGTTGAAGAAGGCCCCTGGCAGACTGTTGGCAAGCTATAAAGACCGCTACATCCACGTGGAGAAGACAGAGATTGTGGTGTATGAAAATGAGGTATCTGAAGTCTCTACACATTGCATGTGGGATTTCTGATGCAACTTATGTCAATATGTAACTCTTGTATAGTTTTTTAACTCATACTTTTATTAAACCACAGACAATCATGTAGATGTTATAGTTGCTCTCTTGCAAGATTCGTACATACAAATATTTTAAATATCCGTACTTTGTGTTGCAGGAGCTGCAGAACTGTTTGGAGAGGCTTGACCTGGAAAACTATGATAAATGTCATGAGTTAAAGAGTCCCTTCACCAAGAAGCAAAGACTTATACTGATACGATCACCAAAGTCTGGAAATAAGGTGAGCTGACGTAAAGCTAATCCTGTTTTAAAGACATTTCACATGTCTTTAACATGTTAACACAAGACTTGCATCCCCAGTATGTCTATTTCAAGTATTAGCTCAAAGCACCACGCAGACCAGTCGTCCTACTACACCAATGCAGTAGTTTTGTGCCCTGTTCATTACAGTCTGTTTCACTTCCTGTGCCCATGACCCTACAAGCTTCACTGCAGGGATTTCTGCAACTCAAAGCACATTAATTACAGACCCAATACACAGAAATGAGTAAAACAACAAAACAACAGAAATTAAAAACCCCTAAATATTAGCATCTGGTTATAGAGAGCCCAGATATCAGCTCAGTGTTATTTATATAGAGCAATAACACATAACAGGTGCTGTGCTGTCTCCACATTTGTCTGTATGGGAGATATTTTTCAAGGTTCAGATTTCAGGGACCAGATCAAGGTCAGAGGTCACGCTTTCTGAAAATCTTATGAACATGATAACTTGAGAAAGATTTCACCACGGACATCTCGCACTGACTCAAACAATGCAAAGCTGTAAGTTTATGATTTGTTACCACTTACAAATAAGGAGAGTTAATGTGCAATAAAGTATAATCACTGTTTGGTCAATTATACTGTCATGACAATGCAGATGAGAATGCATTGTGATTAAGAGAGCATTCATACATTAAGGCTTAATATGCTGTTTGCTTCTGATCACACATGTGTTTTGGGGTGACCTGGCAGGCAGGGATTTTTATTATAATTTTTTTTAACACTGATAAGTATTTGTGGCTATGGCAACATATAAAATCTGTGTTTAAGTGATTGTGAAGGTTACTTAATTTTGCCAATACAAATTATGTCCAGGGGGGATCTGAAACTCACCAGAAGCAAAGGGTTTTTTAGGGCTAGTGAAATAACTACTCATGTCCTCATGGGGCTGGAAGGAAATATTTTTATGATCCTGCATGCACTAATAAAGATGTCAGCTACAACCAACGGTTTAGCTGAAATCTCCTCACAAAAGAGATGAAAGAAACAGTAGCACAAAAGTCACTGCTGGTCAAGTTCACCAAGCACTGAAGCACTGTGGTGTCAGGCTGATCATATACCTTCATCATCTTTCAGCCTGAAAACATTTCTTCAATATTCTTTAGTGATCAAGAAAACAATGTGTGAGGTAAAATATCTCACAGCTCTCACAGTTTGTAAGAGCTCATCTGATTAGTCACTCTACTAACTCAGCTTTCAGTGTTGTTTCCGTGGCATATAACACATAGAAGCTAACATGTTGTCGAGTTAACCCAAAAGAGCCGACACGCGTTTGTCTTTCGAGGAAAATCTGTACAGAATTTAACTTGCAAACTTATTCAAGGAAACTTCCTTAACACGTGAAACTGTGACACCAGTGCCACTGTGGGTTCTTATGGGTAGAATATTAGTCACAAACCCATTAGGATCTACTGAGACCTGTAATTATGTGTTCTAGAGCTTTTCCTTCCAGGGGATTTGTGCCGCCTAAAGATTCTGCTGTCAGGAGTCTGCGGGGCGGCACTGGCAGCCACCAGTAATTTTTTGAATTTACATTTTTATAGACATGTCCTCCTTGTTAAACCAGAGTGCACTGTGTTCACCCAATATTGCTTCAAAATGTATTTCCATAGTTTTTGTATAACAAAAAATATTTCAACATTTACTCTTCAAATTTAATCATGTGACTATTTCCATCTATCAGATACAGAATTGGCCATATCTGTCCAGTCTTCCATAAACAGACAGACCGACATCTTTATTGAACTTCTCAAGGCGCACGCAATTTACAGAAGTAGAGATGATGCCGAAGACTATATAGGAATAGTAAAGAATAAATAAAAATATAACAATAATATAAAAAATAAGAGATAATTAGAAAATAATAAATAACATAAGAATCAATATATATAAATAAATATATCTTTCATACAGAAAAAGTAGAAGACAGCTGGCAGTTTGTGCAATGAAGGAAATAAAACTGCAGTAAAAACAAGACAGCATTTGTACAATGAGTGTGTGTAAGTCTATGTGTATAGTATGTATGAGTATGTATGTGTGTTTAAGTCCAGTCCAGTCAGATGTCCTCAGAATTTGTCAGGTGTGTACTGTCTGGGATGTGGGCGAGTGATGCAGTCTTATTGCACTGCGCGGGAACGATTTCCTCCATCGTTCCTTTGAGCCGCGGGGTTCTGTTGCTAAATTTACTGTTAAGATTGTCTGCTGTGTTGTGAAGGGGGGGGGGGGGGTGGGAGGCATTGCTCATGATGGCTTTCAGTTTTGTCAGCATTCTGTCCTCAGCCACCACCTCCAGAGCGGCAAGCTTTGAGCCGACAGCCGACTCAGTCTTCCTGAAGAGATCATCTTTTACTTAAGTTAACAGTCTTATTACGCAGTGTGCCATCGTGGGGGCTGAAATTATTTTTCATAACTCATTTTCCAGTATGCCAGAACCCAGATTTAATTGGCAATTTATTACAAAAATCACATTTCAACTAAGATTCAATATGATTCACGTCTGATGGAGTCCCAGTCTCAACAAAGCTATATGTCAGCATTCTGCAATAGTTAGAGTGTCACCTGCTGGTAACAGAAAATAACACGTTTTATACTTTTGGTATACAGATCGACCACATCCACCTCAAGTGTGACCTGAATGAACTGCAGACCGCAATAATGCCTTAATGTGAAATTTGTGAGTTTACACTGAATGACATTCTTTAGCCAGGATTCGCCATAAACAGGAAGTTGTTGAGGAAAACTCAAACCAGGCACACACCAGTTGTGTCCCAATTCACCATTAATCGCATTCTTCAGTAATGAATCGCACTTTAAATGCTGCTGAACTGAGTGGCAGGCGGGGTAGGACCTGAAACCAGGACGCGTGGAACAGAGATGGAGGTTACAGTGCTTTTTTATTGCGGAGCCTTTAGCCGATGTCCAAAAACAGAAAATCCAAAATCCAAGGAAAGTCATCTAACATAATGCAAAGGCCTTGGAAAACAAAAAGGAAACACACACATCCAGCCTCAGGGGAACACTAAAGGATGATGCAACAAAGGGCAGGGGAAAACGCAGACAATATATACACACTAGAAACAACCAAAAATAACACAAACATGAAATGATCACAGCACACAGGGAAACAGTGGGAAGTGAAACCAATCACAAGACGTGAGGCAAGGGACAGAGACGCAGGGAACAAGACAGACACAGGAACACAGACAAAACAAGAGGACATGGGAAAGTACTGAGCATAAAGACAGAAGGAAGGCAGACACACGAAGGAAGAACTTAAACATGAAGAACCAAGACGCACAGAGGGAGAACAAAGGAACAAAAACCAAAACCAGGGATCACAAATAAAAACAGTAATCTTTAAAAGTCCATTAAACTCAAAATAGTGGGCGTGACCGTTACATCTGCGTCTGAATGAGAACGTCAGAGAGATGGTGACTGACTTTAGAAGGAAGAGGACGGCTACACGGCCCACAATTATCCCGGGACAGGATGCTGATGTGGTGGAGGAATACGAGTACCTGGGGGTCCACATCAAAAACAGGCTGGACTGGACCCAACACAGAGGCTGTATATACGAGGAGTCCTATTTCCTATAAGGAAGCTGAGATACTTCAACATGTGCAGCAAAATTTTGGAGGTTTTCACTGAGCTGTACAGTTGTAAGCTGGGGACAACAGACTGAACCAAATGATCAGGAAGGCTGACACTTTTGAATCTGTAGTGGAGAGGAGGTCACTGGGAAAAAAGGATACTCCTGCCCACCCTCTGCAGCTAGCACTGGACAGGCAGTGGAGACCTTCTCTAACGGATGGATTCAGCTCCATTGCCACAAGGACAGATACAGGAAATCTGTCATACCCAATGCAGTAACTCTATAATATAATGCATCTGTGTGGCAGACACATATCTGCCAGATAATAATAAAAATATCATTTCAACTGCTGCAACAAATATGGATAAATAAAGTATTTCTTACTCTTTAATTATGCCACTATAATTATAGAAGCATCTCGAGCAGAACACCAGCTGTTACGACATGTTATGTTTGATCATCTGCCTCATTTTAAAGTGATTGTTGTCTGCTTAATTTGACTGATAGGTCCATGATGTTAAGTTCCAGACTCAGACAGCAGAGGAGAAGGAGGCTTGGATTAAAGCTCTCAGTGATTGCATTAATCGAGCAAAGAACAAAGTTTTTGATGAGGTAAACAGATGTTTGTTTGACATTATAAATGTACCTTAATTTTGTTATTATTATTATCAGTTTTCATAAACATGTACTTTTAAAACTCAAATAATTGTGTATTTTCACAGGTGAAGGTTGATCAGTGTAGTAATTTGGAGCATGTTACTCGATCAAGACCCAAAGGGAACCGAAACCGCCGGCCACCAACCAGGATACATATGAAAGAGGTGTGTGTGTGTGTGTGTGTTGTGTGTGTGTGTGTGTGTGTGTGTGTGTGTGTGTGTGTGTGTGTGTGTGTGTGTGT
>JAVDPK010001104.1:107456-127720 GCA_034780415.1 Cichlasoma orientale
ATAAAGAGAGACAGCAATGGGCATGCGCCAACCGCCTGCTTCATTTATTGTATGTGACACAGCGCCCCCAGAGGTGATGCGTAAATTCCGCGATTTTGATTTTGAAATAATTCAGAAAACAGTTTTATAGAACAGTCAAGTGGCCAAATGTATTTTCTCTTATCATTGTTAGTATTTTACCTGTCATGATGACAGGGGAGGAGCTGCCTCACCTGACTGCACGTCACTGCCACTACTAAAAAAAGTCAAATATTTGAAAATCAACAGAGCAAAAGAAAATCTAAATAAAATGTAAATGTTAAAATTCGAGTACAGATGATTATCTACCGGACAAATTTGCTGCTCTGTATAGAATTATTATTGCGCGGGGTATGAAAGATTTCAAGTATCTGTCCTTATGACAGCACAGCTGAATCAGTTTGCTAGAGAAGTTATTAAAACGTATTCAGTACAGGAACCAGACATGATGTTTTCCACAACACTGCTATCTTCTCCTGCTTCAGACTCTGGTTTTAAATGTGTCCTTAGAATATTGGTTTCTCCAGCTGACTCCTGATCTAGCCAGATGTCTCAGTCAAGCAGGGGGTCAGATAAGGGGGTGTGGTCTAATCCACAGAGTTCACTTGGGGAGGAGGGCTGAATGGCAAAACCACTGAAGGTAGTGGAGGCAAAGGTGTGTGATGGAGGAGGCAGCAGAGGGCTGTTAACTAAATACGTGAAATAATTTTTTTTTTAGCTTATTTGCTCTCTCCAAGCTAGTTGTCTCTCATCTTGAACCCACTGATTTTATGTATACCACTCCACATATCTGTTGGTTGTGCTGCACTCCCTTCAGTTCCTTCCTGTCCTCAGACAGTGTACTCTGTGTGATTTAATCATAAATCTTTTCTTCTAGGTAGCTCTTGTGTCATCTGATGGAATCCTGCGTTTGGATCTCGATATTGAAGGTGCCGTAATGCCTAATGGAGCACATTATGCCAATGTTGATGGCAGTGAGACCTCGAAAGTGCCTCTTTCCAATACTGGTGAGAAACCCTTAGTGCCAATTACAGAGGAGGAAGCTCAGCCGGACCCAGAGGTCAGCCCCCCAAAAAAGGTCATCAAACCTCCAATGCCGCCTACAAAAGAGGCTAAACCCAGTGCAGCACTTGAGGATGAAGCACACAAAAATAATGGTTCAGAGAAAAAGGTAGGTGTAATTATTTATAAACATTCTAATTGTATGGTATCAACATTTTTGCATGCCTTTCTGTTTGGATATCATGGCCTTTAAAAATTGCTATAATATTTGAAGGTACCGAAGCCCCCAGCGTCTACATTGAACGAAGCAAAACCCTGTGCCTCACCTGTTGAAGAAACTACAGACGAGACAAAACCTGAGAAGTTGTCCGAAATGAGTCTTGATGCCAGTAAAAAGCCTGCTCCACCACCAATGCCTCCCAATAAACCCAGCACTTGCGTTTGGACGAGTAATCCTGCAGATGCTTCACAGTCCAAGCCACACCCTCCTACACCTCCATCCAAAGAGAAGAAGCCCTCGCATCCTACTTTGGAGTCAGACCGACAGGTTGAAGGCATAAGTAATGAAGATAATGAAAATGGAGACGGCAGTGTGAATAAGACTACAAGAACAACTATGGAAATAGATGAGACAGTGCAGCTGATATCGACAGAAGCTTTACCCCATGCCAGAGATGATGAAAGTCTTGGCACAGAGGAAACAGTTAGCATCAACAAAAAGGTGGTATCTGACAGTGGGCCACAAATACCCACAGAGTTACCGAGAAAGAGTCCTAGTGCTCTTGCAAAACTCAAGAAAAAGCCTGATGGACTTGCTGAGTCTGACATACAGCACACAGAAAGCCGCTCAGCTGTGACTCATCCTAAGGAGGGAGCTGACTATACTACCTCAACCAGTTCTGTCCCGTCAGAAGATGCACTACCCAGGAGTGAAGACCCTTCAGCCACTGACTACCTTACCTCGGGTCCACTGCTTTGTCACTTGTCTGGGGAGAAGAAAAAGAAGGATGAGAAATCTGTAGACAGCGGTCAGCACTCCGATGATGAGAGTGAAAGCTCTGGGAGTCAAGACACACTGGTAGCTTCTAATGCTGTGCTCACGGGAAGCCATGATGCTCTCGATGTGTTGGACACCAGTGAGCACAACATTCAGAGCTTGGTTATTTCAAAGCCAGCACAGGTTAGGCCTAAGGTCTTTCACGGCCAGAACTCACAGCCCACCATTCCTCTCAAGCCCACAACCAAGGTCAGGTCAGCCTCAAGTGGAGATTTGCTGTCTGACTCTGATGTCAGTACTCAGCTGAAACAGTCTAGCAGAGATGGGACTGGAAGTGCTGGGAGTCCTAATGATGATGTCCTTAAACTTGAGACTGAAGTGGCTTTAGAGATGGAAAAGACAAGCAAGCTCTTAAACAAAGTGTCCCAGGACCAGGGAGGAAGTGATGAGGAGGGCATACCCGGGGATCTGCTGGCTGAAGCCATGGAGAAACTGAAGAAGGCAGAGCACGTCCTCAGGGAGGTCAAGAAACTGAAACTTGCAAAGAATGTGAGGAACAGCTGGTGAATGTCAGCCATAACAGAATAACTTGGAATTGCTAGTCGTTAAACCCTTAACCTAAACCGTGATTGTCCAGTCATAGTATGGAAAACTTAAACATGCCTTCCGAGTGTTGGATTCCTCTAAATAAAATTTGCTTGAAGGTGAAGGGAAAGTGCTATTCTGTATACAAGGGTCAAAGGTTACGAAGAGGGTAATTTGTACTATTTCCCCACAGTATGGAGGCTTGACCTGGACACTCTATATTGAATTCAGGGAGGTCAAGACTCCAGAGCAACCCTCTGCTCTGGACTCCAATGTTATGTTTATAACAGAACAGAACACTACGGTGTCACCTGTGTTCTGTTCTGTTATGACAGTGTTAGCCTGTTTAGCTAGCTGATAAAATGAGACAGCTACAGGCGGCAGAAGAAATGCCAGGCTAGTTTTATTTTGTCTGAAATAGGTCACTGATTCAAAGAGATTCTGGGTGTTATTCTTGTTAATGCGCTGTGGTGTGCAAGATTGGAATGTGTGTGTAACAATATTCGTTAAGGGATCAGGGTTTAACGAACGGTCTGATGGACAGAACTCTTATTGTTGATGGTCTTGCTGCACTTGGAACTTTTTACTAATAATGAACCATGTGGAATTATTTCTAATGTATGTTTTTCTGCAGTGGCAAGTAATGTGCTACTGTGTGTTTTTTAGTACTCTGTTTTCTTTTGTAGATGCAAAATAATGGCCTTTATTAATTAACGTGCATGGAAACGTTCTTACTTTATGCAAAAAGAGTTTGCAGGCGAAATCACTGCTAGATTTATGACACGTGTAAAATGACAAATAATTTCTTGTTCCTGTGGATATGTTAATACATGAGACTCAATGTAATTGCTGCATGCAATGAGCAGACTATCTGCATGCAGCCACACCCCCATTTAAATTCGTTTTGCCTGGAGGTGAAGTGGAGAAAGCTGCAATATTGTAAGAGAGAACCCTGCACTGCTAAGGCAAAAAAAGAAGGGGAGCGTTTGACTGGAGAAACTTAAATAATAATGTCCGAGGTACAAAGCAGAAGCGAGAAAAGGGGCAGCTTTCCAAAGAGTTTCCACAGGCGTGACGGCCATTCAAAAATAAATGAATACCTAAATAAAATTGATGCTTGGGCTGAAACATTGGAGAGAACTGTTCACTTGGACTGCTGAACTGACTAAGCTGATATATTGTCAGCTTCCTCCTGATTAGGTTCATGACCGCTGGTTCACTTTCAGAGGCAGCAAACACCTTCTGCCCAGCAGCAAAGCCTTCCACCGTCACTCCTTTAGTGTTTCTTAATGTGATTTTCACTCGCTCTCTGAAGGCATTTAAAGTACTTGTGGGAGAAAACTGTCAGCACAGCATCTGATTTTAGTCATCACCAGCAGCATTTCTGAGCTCTTTTAAGCAAATCTGTCAAATACGGGGGAAGTGCAGCTAAGCTCTGACGATTATATCACTTCCTTTGCTTTATCTCCACTTTTTAATGATAGTTGTGGAGTGCAGCTAGTATACATCATCAACCCGGAGTGCTCCGTGCACAGCCTTCATCGGTCATACATGTAACATTTAGGATTTTTGAAACAGCTACAAGATTATGTTTTTAATAACATGCTTTAGTATGAATGAGGTTCCTTTAAAGGGTGTCAGGGTATCAGTACTTTAAATATATAATGCTACCAATAAGTGTTAACGCCAATGTGCTTTTCTAATAGTTTTTGAACTTCAGGAGCTTTTTCTCTCCTTTTCATTAGGATGTTTTTGCTGACAGTTGCTATTAGAGAATTTATGCTGTACAAAGTTTATATTTTGATTTCCACCTGTATGGTGTTCATCACTGGGGAAGGATGATGCACCAGTACAGGTTAGGACTTTTGGAACATCAATCTTTTCAGACTCACAACATGGTTGAAGCCAATAAATGAATTTTCTACTTTACAGGGTTTTTTTTTATCATCAGTGATATAAATGTTATTAATTTACTGTACATTGCACAGAAAAGCACTTGTAACAGGTCTTGCTAACACCTATTACCATGGGTTTGTCTGTTTTTATATTTTTTGGCTATTACAATCTCCACAGTTTGAATGTTGAACTGATTATTAATGAAGAACCTACCCTGACTTTTCTAGTGGTAGAAATCATTTTGAATATGTTGTGTATGTGGAATATGTAAGAATATTTTCATAACAGTAGATAGATGAAAGTTTTGTACTCTTTGATAAAGTTAGCTTTTGCTTAAATAAAAATGAACTATTTGCTTGTGTTTTTATGTCTTCAAGCTTCAGTCTTAACAAATGTTTGAAAGATTTATTTATTAAGATTGCTACATATACTGTACTGTAGTTTCCTTTCTATTATATTTTAGCCCAATGTGTTGCATTGGGATTTCTTAGAAACCTTTGCAAACTTTGTTGAAACTTGTTCACTTCACTGCAGCTGCCAAAAAAAAAAAAAAAAATGCAGAATTTTAAAAATTAAACAAGCCTAAAGCATATTTGATACAGTAATTACAAAATTGTTTTAAAAAATAAAAGTTTAAACAAAACAAAAAAGCAGGGAGGAAGAAGGCAGAGAGCAGTGGTTTACATTTTATAATAGGAAAACATGCAGGAATACTGACACTGCAGATGAGACCATAGAACATGTTTTAATAAAACGTCAGAAATATGAAGAAGGCAACTGATTCAAAACCTCAATAACATGGAAGTGAAACTGGCTCTTATTGATTTATTGACTTATTGCAAAAGAACTCAAGAAGTGAAAGTTGTCAGGCCATTTTTAAGAGAGACTAATCTGTTTGGTAGGATTTGGGAGGGTTGTTTATTTGTTTTATTTGTTTTCCTTGTTTTTGTTTTTGGTTATGATTCTTTTGTTTGTTTTTTTTTTTTGAGCGACACTTTAGCCCACACTCCATACCAATAGGTGGCAGTAATACACAATTTCACTGTTTGCCAACCGCCAATAAAAGTTTACAGGAAGAAGACAAAGAAGACCCGTTTCCACTGTGGAGAACGGTTTGCTTTATTTTGAAGGTCGGGACCGGATATGGAAGTTGTATGGGTTTATGATATGTAACGTGACAGGAGTGCTCCCGTTAGCGCGCAGGTAATAAAGAGCTGCAGCTCCGATGGGAGAGGAGAAGGGCAGGAGGAAGAAGCGACCCTGAGGAACGGCAGTCATGGAGGATGAGCTGGTGTCGGTGCAGGATTTCTGTGAGTACTGACAGCCTGCAGGGGGTCTGTGAGTCTGTTCAGTCTGGCAGGACGTCCGTCTGTGGCGCAGGGGGAACCAGCTGTAAGAGCCTGGAGGCACATTTTATGTGTTGATGATCGCCCCATTCCACAAATCTCAATCTAAAAAAACTGAAGTTATTTCTTAGGGGCAGAGGAGATTTTTTTGTTATCAAAGCTAAAAAACAAACAAACCAAAACCGTTCCACTGCCTCTGCTACAGCTGTGCAGGATCCACAGCTGCTGAAGTGTACTGTACCTCAATTTTCATGACAAACATCTCTAAAAACCAACAAGACTTGTAATTCAGTGGAACATCAGTTTATGTCATGAAAACGTGTCTTATTTACAGCTACCCCGGTACCTCAAATCTAGATTTATAGAAATAATGACATTCCTGGAAGAGCCAAATGACCTGATGCACCTTACAAACTAGATATCTTTTTCCATCCTCATGTGACACACATAACATAAATAAAAGATTTTTCATCACCGAAACGCAATGGAAACTCTCCAGTTGATCATAATAAGCATTTAAAGCCAGGGCAAATGTACAAACACAGTTTTAGAGCCATTTAAGCCAGACGCTTGCAACTTTACAGAAATGACAAAACACTGTGACACACAACTAACATTATGTGCATTTATTTGTTCTGAAAAAAGCTCCTGTGATGAATTTGTTGCTGCCTGAGTAACTGAAGTAACTTTGTAATTTAACTGATTTGCACCACTATGCACACCAACCACATTGTAATTAGGAAATGTTGCTTGAGAATAAAAAGAGGAATTCACTGATTTCTTTGTGTGTCTGTCAGTGAGCACACTGAGGATTTTGAGCTAGTGTTGCTGTCATCAGATACATAAGGAAGCATGGCCAAGGTGGAATCGAACCCAGACCTTCTAGATGTTATTGTAGCTGTGAGGCAGTAGAGCTAACGCCACGCCACCATGCTGCCCTGAAGTTCAGCCAAACTTTGAAAATAAAATGTAACCACTGTATTTTTAAGCACAATTTAATCTCCTGTTTTTTTTTAAAAAATTCAATTACATTTCCTCAGTCTCATGGAGTTGCCACGTTTGCCTAACAAGCAAAAGATCCGGGGTTTGATTCTGGGAAGAGACACAGATCCCTTTGGGGGTGCATCAGGAAGGAACAAAAGAAAGAGAGAGCAGTTTCTCCCATATTGGCTTCTCTTCGTTG
Source organism: Cichlasoma orientale (assembly GCA_034780415.1). Taxonomy (NCBI): domain Eukaryota; kingdom Metazoa; phylum Chordata; class Actinopteri; order Cichliformes; family Cichlidae; genus Cichlasoma; species Cichlasoma orientale. The sequence goes on from JAVDPK010001104.1 coordinate 114,484, forward strand.
GCTCCCTGTTAAATCTAGAATAGAATTTAAAATCCTTCTCATCACATACAAGGTCTTGAATAATCAGGCCCCATTTTATCTTATTAAAGATCTCATAGTACCGTATCACACTAATAGATTGAACTGAATTAACATGGCTCATGATCACTGTGGTTCTCTGCAATGCAAAAGTCCACTTCAAGAGATTCTGGAAAAACTCTTTACATCAAAAAAACTGTGGCAGAAGTGAATGTTTATTTTACCACTTTTCATTTATCACCTCCTGCCTCACACATTCACGTGCCCTCCTCAGCTCTCTCTGCACCCGTGTCTTCTCTTTTCTTTGGACTTTTAAAAGTGAGGAGTGGGGCTCAAAGGTGGTGGTAAATTACACTTTAACTCCAGCACAGATTTTGGCACTTGAAATTTCTGCTTGTCTGATTGCAGTGCTGTGGTCTGAGAAGGAGTTTCATGATGCTGCAAAAAGAAATGACACAAGCAAAATGCAAGAACTGATCAAGAAGGGTGTGGACATCAATGCCAAAAACAAAGTAAGCCTGCTGAAGCACAAACTTTTCTGGAAGCAGTTGATGCTTTCATATCCAAGCCCCTGTTGTCACGTCTTATTCTGAATAACTTTGTTTCTTTCCTTGCCCCGTTTCATTCGGTCTTAGTCTCTTCAAGCTGAGATGTGAGCGCAGGAGGCAATGTTAAGATGCAAAGAGATAGGAGCCAAGGCAACGGAAGTTGCTTTTATATATATTCTGTTATAATATTATAATATTCTGTGTCTCTCCATTAAAATTAAACTACCATAAAAATTAGAGACTGTTCAATTCTTTTTAAGTGTTCAAACTTACAAATTCAGCAGAGGATAAAATAATAACCCCCCCCCCCCCCCCACTGTAGATAGAGAAGAACTTGGCACAATATAACAGGATACACCTTTAGATAGGTTCTTGGTTTATCTGTTATCACACACAAGCATGCAAACATTGAAGGGCAGAAAGTTTAATCATGCAGTCAAGATGCAAATGACGTGCAGCTTTTTCATTGCATTAACTGGAATATATCCAGTTCTATATCTGGTGCACATTTTCAGAGGCTCAAAATTAATTGCACAATTACTGCATCAGAATATTTCAGAGAGAAACAGTATTCGGTAATGCTCGTGGGTTCTAGATTTCAGGCAGCCACTGACTGCAAAGGACAAAAGTTATATTTAAAATTTGTCAAGTTACTTTTGAGCCTCTGAAAATGGGGACTATAATCATGTGAAAAAGGGTCTTCACAAGACCCTGCAAGCCTGTGGAGAACATAGCATGTAGCACCACCTTTGGTAGGGATAACTTGAAGTGATTGTTTTCTATATGACTTTTTCAGACTTACAATGAATGAGCCCAGATTTGAATCATATCCATTTAGGTAGAAACCTGTGAGTGTTTACAGTAGATCAAAATCAGCTGGTGCATACAGCCAGAGGGCCGGGGTTAGGCTAAATGCCAGACAACAATAAAAGCATCGTTATTATGGTTGGAAATTTTCTGGAAAACAAGCAACTAGTATTATAGATGACAACATGCATAGAATTTAAATTAATACAGGGAGAATAACATTTTTCTAAAACCTATAGACAAAAAGACCTAAAAATAAATAAAAAGTCAGATTCAGGCACACAAATATACCGAGACCTACCAGGAGACTCAATATCCAGTGCAGATGTCACATGACCTGTAACCACTAGCAGCAAATCAAGGTTGTCTCGTTTGCTGGAAGCATGTCCTCCAGAGCTCCATCCTGAGGGCCAGGAATGGAAGCCCTGCAACATCCGGAACAGGAGACGGTCCCTCGGAGAGCATGGCATCGGACTCGGTTCAGTAAGGAACAGCAACCTGGTGGTGCAGGCCCCAGCGGAAATCAACACCAAACCAGTGCAAACTCTGAGACACCTGCAGCTTGACTGTGTCTCAGGTGTAATGTCGGGGTTAAAAGTTCTCTGTGTAGCAGTTTCCTCTGGTTGCTGAGGCAGAAGGTGCAGATACTGGCCGGAGAAGCTCTGCCATCGTGGGGTTAGGTTCATTGGTGATTCTGTCCAGGGTGTACCCTGCCTCTCTCCCTATGGCAGCTGGGATAGGCTCCAGATATTTTAACCCAAAATGCTTTAAAAAACACGAGCTCCGCAGTGCTCTTATCATCGTGGATCACAAAGGAGTCAGGATTTGAGGATGTTTGCCTAAAATGAACTCCTGTCTGTCTCTGTGTAGGTAGGTCGTAAAGCGCTGCACTGGGCAGCAGGAGCTGGGAATGAACAGGCTCTGCATCTCCTGCTGGAGCACGACGTGGACGTTAATGAGGCCGACAGAGTATGTAAACTACAGGTTTAGATCTGATACAGTCACCTAGATGCAGTCTGCATTTTGTTGCACTGTACTTGTGACATGTGCAGTGAGAATAAATTGAATCTAAATGAATCTCCTCTAAACAAGGGTAGCCTCTCACTTATTTCCAGAATTCCTTTGTATGTTCGGGGGGGGGGGGGGGATTATAATCTGTTGCAGATGTGGATACAGACAGCTGCACACAGCTGTTCCTGTTATAGTTCTTTGAAGTCCGCTCAAAGGGTGCATGCGTAGTCGGTACGTTGTAGTGCAGTCAGTGCATACACACAGACTGACATGGACCCGCCTATAACACCTTCCTAGATATGGGGAATAACTCACTATGGGTCTGTATTGTAGCTGAATGCACTGAGTTTCCCTGTCTGTCAGACACATCTAGCACAGAAGATTATTAAATGTTAATAACTTTCACATGTAGTCCATAATAGGTTGTGATATCTTTAAGTTAGAATTATAGCAAATGGCTGCGTCTGTGAATACCTGCAGCTGTGCTCGTAAACCCACGCGTGCAATAAGAGCTCAGTAAATGAACAGTTAATGAATTATGTCTTGAGGTAGTTCCCACATTTGTCACATCTGTCTCCACATTGTTCCAAAAGTGTTGTGGTGTTTTGAAAAGTTGAGATCATTTTTCTGCATGTATTCTAATTCATTAATTGCAAATATTTGTCCACAGTTCGGCATGAATGCTCTACTTCTGGCATCCTGGTTTGGTCACCAGAAAATCCTACAGATCCTGGTGTCCTGTGGAGCCGAGCTCAACTCTGAAAACAAAGTAAGAGCTGCCACATTTCACTGAAATATATTTAAAAAAAGGTTTATGAAGGAAAATATTTTTAAAAATATGAAGTTAGCAAGCTTTTTTGTTAGGGTGCAGCACCACTTATTCATAACGAGGTTATTGTCTCGACTGATACCACACAGTCCTTGTGTATGTTAGGATGGTCTGAATTTGCTGCACTGTGCTGCTCAGCGAGGCCACATCAAAGTATTGGAGTTCATCTTGGAGGACCTGGGAGACATCAGTCTAGACAGAGCTGAAAAGGTGACTGACATCATTTTAGATTTACAAAGTGATTTTGTACTAACTGAAAAGAACAAACGCTTCTTTTCTCGTCTCCTAGCAGCAAACATTTTGCTCAATATATAGGCAATATGTCAATAAATGAAGGTGGAATTGAATGGAGCATGAACCAAGTACAGTACATGTACATGTGTACTGGCTCATGTATAAAACATACTGCGGTCTCTTTGCTCAGTCAGGGAAGACAGCGCTGCACCTTGCTGCTGAACACGGACAGCTCGAAGTGGTTGAATTTCTGGTTGGAATGGGCTGCACGAATGATTTGAAGGACAAGGTAGTCACACACTCACACTCACACGCATCAAATCAGCAGGCATACAAATGCTGTGCGTGACGAAAGGAAAATATTAAGTTTAAAAATGAATGTGTGCTGAGCTGCATCCAGCATTTCACGGTTTTTTAGGTGTCTAAAGTTTAAATGAGTTAAAAAAAAAAAAACAAGGTCAAGTGAGCACAATAATGTTTACACTATGAAAATCTACTGTATGTAGAAGGTGTTGTCTCACAATGACTTTAGCTATTACCAAGGTAAAGCTCCAGGTTAATAGAAAAAAGTGCAGCATAAATAAAACAGCGGTTCACAAACCTGCAGGTGACGTCACATGGCTAGGTCAATATTTCATATATAGTCTAATGTTATTACATGCAGTTACAGTATGTCTGGATTACAGGAAGGAAACACAGCCATGCACCTTGCAGCAAAAGAAGGACATACAGAGATCCTCCAGAAGATCGTGGAGACGGGTGCCAGTCTGGATGAAAGGAATATAGTAAGTATGATGATGAGCCTCCACACTTGGAGAGGTATGTTCAGAAACTTGTCAGAATCCTTCACGTTTTGCACTTGTTTAATAATTTTAAGGGATATAACTGACATCCTATCAGTCTACACTAACAAACCCATAATGACAATGTTAAAGTGTGTCTTTAGAAAACCTGCCACATTTATTAAAATGAGAAATCTGCCACGACCAGTTGGGGCTGAGAGGAGAGACAGAATAAAAGACACACAGATTAATAATAACAAATGATTACATGCAGAGTGGGGTCTAAACAGAGTAATAAGAGGTGGATAAAAAGAAACACTTACTAAGCCCTAACTGTTAAGGCCTTTACACACCGGACGTGTAAATTCCGTGCAAATGTTTCGTGTGTTGAAAATATTTTTCGGACACGCCTGTTCTTAATGCAGCCGTTCACACCGACCGCGTCATCTCACGGGATGAATTTCCGGCATTTATTTTTTCGGATCAAGTTTGATTTTTTCTGACTTTAGCAAGCGAACAAACAGATCTGACCAATCAGAGCGCTGCATTTAGCAACATGTGAGCTCATAGCTCAAAACACGCACTGATGTACTGAATATACAGTGATGTGGGAACAGTAAAATCATGCTATTTTTCATCAGACACAGCTACATGTGATCAAGAGCTCAAACTGCCCACTGACATCCTGAAATATGTGCGAAAGAGGCCGTGATGCAGCTTCAGCTCCGGGATCAAACCATGAAACTCTCCCTGCTGCTTTCTCATGAGAGTTGGATGAACCCAGAATCTGTTTCTTCCCTCTCTTGTTTAGAAACATCAGGACCTCATTACACCATCGCTTGAGGTCGACTTCATTTCTTTCACAGTGCGTTTTATGAGGACGATTTATTTGCAAACGCGTCCGGTGTGAAACGGCCTTTAATCTCAAAAATAGAGAGGGTGTCTGTTTCCTGAAGAGCTGGTTCCACAGCCTGAAAGCTGAAGGCTCTGCCTCCCGCTCTGAACCACAAGTAAGCCAGCAGTGTGAGAGCAAAGTGCTCTGTTGGGGTGATACGGTACTATGAGGTCTTTTAAGGTAGGATGGGGCCTGTTATCCATACTATTGATCAGTCAGGCAGCCTGAAAGATACATTTTTCAATGCTTAAACTCTGAAAACCTTTGAACTTGAATGTTGTTTTGTGTTGTGTTATATTGTAGGATGGTCTCACACCATTGCACATGGCAGCTGAAGGAGGTCACTGTGAATGCGTTAAACTGCTGCTGGATTCTGGCTGTAACGTCAATACACAAACTAATGTATGCTTGTTCATTAAATTTGTTATTGAGAGAGAGTTGACTGTGTTTTTAAAATGTATTAACTGTTGTTACCTTCTGTCTGTAGAGAAAGATGAATGCTCTCCATTATGTGGCCCAACATGGTCATGACAGAGAGGCCAGCTTGCTGCTGAAGGCAGGAATCAATGCAGATGCTATGAACAATGTAAGCTTAAAATTTATTTATTTCTTTTTTGAAATCAATGAATTTTAGGTGTTTAAATTACTGCTATGGCCACAGGTGTATCAAACCAAGCACATGCAGACTACTTCTACAAACATTTGTGAAAGAATGGGTCGTTCTCAGGAGTTTAGTGAATTCCAGTGTGGTGCCATGATAGGATGCCACCTGTGCAGCATGTCTAGTCGTGAAATTGTTAGTGGTATTATAACAAAGTCCAAGTTATTGGGAACGATTGGGAACGATTGGGAATGACAGCAACTCTGCCACAAACTGGTAGGCCATGTAAAAACACAGAGCAGTGTCCGCGGATGCTGAGGCATATAGTGTGCAGAGGCCTAGTGTTATTCTCCACATCCCCATTGAGTTCCTGATGAGGGCTCTTAGGGTTCTGTTGATCTTGAGCAGTTTTAGGCATTCCATGTGTGGGTCACTGAGTCATGGGCTTTCTTGTATTCAATCCAGGCGGTGCTCAGGCTGGTCAGTCTGGTTTTACAGTCTCGAGTGACTCTTTCTACCAGTAGGTGGTGTTTTGCTCCTCTAGTATCTCTGCCAATTCCTTTCTGGGCCCTGTTCATGTATTGGGCAGCAGGACTGTCCGGCATCTCACTCTGGCTTCTAGTTAGAGATCAAATCCTCCGCTGGCTCCTACACAGAGAGTTTTAAGCTAACTGCCTCAGCTCGCTCCTCTCTGCCAGCTGATGTCAGAGTTTGCCACCTGGTGGTACTGTATGTACTGAGCATGTGAGAAAGCCTGAGCTCAGCGTTAATGAACCTGGATTACAGAAACAAATCTCTGCAGATCTGATGGGAGACGTGCATCAAGGGGCAGCAAAGGTCACGTGTGAAAAAGCAGCCAAAGCTGGGTGGCCTGTAACTGGTGATGTGTGTGTGTGTTTTCAGTGATTCCAGCAAAATTTTAAGATGTTTCTACACATATTTACAGATTTATTGACACATTTACAAAGCTAATTACACACATGGATCTGAATATGCACACACAGATCTCAGTGCACACATGCGGACTGAGAGATGCACGCACCATCTATATAGCCCCATATATACACACCAATAAACAAGATCGGACCCTCACGTGCCCAACTGTGCTGTCACTTGAGTGTTTTTTGTTTTATAAGGTATGCTCACACATTGGTATGTTACTGCACAGCGATGTGCAATATTTCATGTAGCAGATTTTTTTTATATCTGTGTCTCTTTAAAACAGCAACACTTCACACCACTCCACCTGGCTGTATTCAACAATCGCACAAAAGTTGTACGGTTGCTTATAGACGCTGACTGCAACCTGAATGCCACTGACATTGTGAGTACAAAGCTCCACAGCCACACAAACATAGCATATAATAAAACTTCAGAACAAAACATGATCATTTTAGTAATATAAATAATAATGTAATCGTGATCTGAGTGGTGAAAGGCCCACTGAGACAGTGATATTACTTAACAGATGTCTGTCATGTGGGTCACAGAGGCAGCAGACCGCACTACACATTGCAGCAGAGCATGGCTGGCAGGACCTGGCTGATATGATGCTGATTTCAGGAGCCGGACTCAATTTAACTGATAAGGTACCACACAGCTTCACATAGCATCCATCCTTCTGCAACATAGTTACGCTGATCATTTAAACCCTACATGTGCAGTTCACCTTTTCTCTGTCTGGACGAAGTTAATAACCTTTCTCGTAGCCCAGCATCATGTTCACTGTTAAAGTCATCAGACCAATGACACTTAGAACCGCATCCTCTAACAAAAACATGTGTTTCTGTATATATGATGTACACAGCAGGACAAAACATGTCTGGAAGTGGCAGCAAGAGGAAACCATGTGATCCTGGTAGACATGATAATCAAAGCTGACCGTTTTTATAAATGGGAGAAGGTGAGTGTGTTCTCAAGCTGTGTAATACTAAATACACTCACATATGCTCATATTCTGTAAACAATAAATATTCACTCTTTTCCAAAGTATCAGCAGCCATGGGTTACAGATTTGAGTTGTTCTCAGTATGCACATATTCATTGTTTTCTGACCTACGGTCATAGTCATAAAGAACATCAAACAGTCTAAGATTACATAAAGAAATTGCGTACACTGCGGCGAGGTCGCCAAGATGTTTAACCAGCCTGAGAAGGACTTTATAAACTGAGGACAGCTGCTTTAAAACCAAGGTGTGCTAAGACCGTTTTTTTCTCTTTGTATGTCATGTATGCTTAGAACTTGTGAACATTTTTGTATCCCTGTTGGATTCAGGATCATGTGGGCAGTACGCAGGTAAGGAGACCTCTGAGCTTCAAACAGGACCACCAGCCAGAGACGCAGCACTTCCGCTCTGTCCTGTGGAGCCTTGCCACCAAGCACCTCTGTCGTGGAGAGTGGAAAACTCTGGCTCAGCATTGGGACTTTAGCAAAGCACATATACAAGCAATAGAACAACAGTGGACAGGTGAGCAGTGCTGACACCTCCACGGTTTCTGTTTTCATGACTTTTTGGCATGAAGTTTAAACAGAGATCTCAGTTTCAGTCTGTAATGTGCAGAAGTGCGTATTTCAGAGCAGTCCTGAAATCTGCTTCATGAGGTCAAACTGATTTTATTAAAAATAACTTCCCATATTTGGCACTGACTGATACACTCTACAGCTTTCTGGGTCATGGAGCTGATTGTTCAATTCTTACATACTGTTCATATTTCATGCCTTCATAATATGGTCTAGGTCCATTTTGACCCAGGCCAAGTATTCCCTGACCTGCAACAGATTTTGAACTACAGATAAATTAATAATGTATAAATAGCCTGTCTCACGTTAATAAATGGATTATAGCAGCGGTAGGAAACCTTGGGTATGTGGGATTTGCACATTTCTGACACACTGAAATAGCAACTCAGGAGCCTATATAATCGTACACCCCCCCCCCCCCTTTCATCTCTGTTTTAATCTCAGCTCTCAGTTACTTTAATCTTTCTTAGCACAGAATAAGCTGATTCTACTTTGTACATTGTTAGATTTTCTTATATTATGGGCACTTGCAGGTGTAAAGCACAAGCACCACCGATAGGCACGCAGTGTGCTTAGATTTATAAAGCACTTTCTAATCTTACTGACAACTCAAAGTGCTTTCAGCTACAGTACAAGTCAACTTCTCTGCTCCCACTGTGTTTTTCAGCCCACAAATACCTATTAGTAAAAAATCTGTCTTGAAATAAAATAAACTTCTGTTATAGTATAGTAGTGATTTAGCAGTCTATCAGAGAAACAGGCAATCATTTATTCTCATTCACACCTATGGCCAAGTTAGAATGACCCATTAACATGTAGTGCATGTCTCGGCTCTCTAATACTTTGAACACATCAGATCTCAATAGGGGAAAAAATGGTGCTGATATCTACACTGATATGGATAATGTTTTATGAATAAAAAAGATGCAGCCGTGAGGCACCGCCAGCTCAATCAATCAATCCCAGGAAGAAAAGAAACAATCAACAGAAGGAGAGTTCGGTTAAAAAATACTGGTCCTGCTGATGGGTTAAGCACCTTCTACGGCCCTGTCCGGCTCTCCTGAAGTAACTGCCTGTCTCCTGGAATCTCCTGCATGTTCTTGAGACTGTGCTGGGAGACACAGCAAAGCTTCTGGCGCTGATGTGCCATCCTGGAGGAGCTGGACTACCTGTGCAACCTCTGTTGGGTCCGGGTATGGCCTCGTGCTACCAGCAGTGACACTGACCCTAGCCAAATGCAAAACGAATGAAAAAACAGTCAGAAAAGATGAGGAGGGAAAAATGTGAGTGACTTCCACCTGCAAAACTATTCCTATTTTGGGGGTTGACTCATTGTTGCCCCTCCAGTGCACCTGTTGGTAATTTCATTAACACCAAAGCAGCTGAAACTCTGCTGCTCAACTGACCAGATCAATATCCCAGAAGTTTAATTGACTTCCTTTCATTTTTAGCTTGACTTTTTACAAGAGAAAGTCATAGCCTTGGCATCTGTTCCACAAAAACTTTAATGTTGGTCGTAACTCGAGAACGATGTGACCTAGGATGTTCAAATTCATGCCATAGATGCACACTGTTCAAGCTAGAGCATCAAACTTCACACACTTGTTCACTGATTTTACTGTCACCTGCATCTGTTTAGATCTGTGGGTAAAACCAAGAAAAGTAGGCATTTTAGGGGATTTTGACCCACTGTGAAACTCTACATGCCATGTCTTTGTGTATATTGTATGGGACAGTGTTGACAGAATTCAAGAGGGACTTTGACAGGGAAGATTCCTGGTAAAGAAGTCTGGAAGACCACAGAGGAGATTCATTGATATAGTACTAAGATTAAATTCAAAGTTATAAAAATTTGGTCTAATTTACGATATTCTTGAAACAGAGCCATGCTGGCATAGAGCAGTCTCTCCAAGATGACTGCAAGTTTGCACTGTGGGTCATAGTACGGTCTTTCAGTTGCTATGACAGTGTTACCAGAGTTAACGGAGCAGTTTCAGTCTGCGCACAGCTATTTTCTTTCATTCCAGTGGGAAGAACTTTATATGCACGTTAGACAAAACTGAACTGATTAATTAATTAATTTTAAATAAAAAAAAACCTTTGAGAAATATGTTAAATAAAATATTGATTCATGTTGCAGGACCACTTTGTAATTTAAGATGTTGGGAAGTCAGAACTCAGTTTTGCTTATTGTCCTAGATTCAGGTCTCTGGTTACAATCCAGACCTCTCAGGCTCGGTCAGCGTATTAGTTGCTGTGATTCTGTAAATCCTCTGAGAGTATAAGAACAGTTTGCAAAGACTGTATTTAACTAATATTTCAAAGTTTGGATGAATAATGTTTGCTATAAATCTGAATTGAAGGCAAGAAAAGCTTCAGAGATCATGGTCTCCGGATGCTGTTAATCTGGCTTCATGGAGCGCTGATAGCTGGAGAGAACCCTGTCAAAGGCGTCTATGAGGGGCTGGTGGAAATCTCCCGCACAGATTTGGCAGGTGAGCTCATCAATGAGGTAACTGTGTTTCACTGATCAGACTATCCATCAGTTTGAATATTGATACAGTATCACTCCACACAAAGACCAAGAATGCCTGGGGCGTGATGATGACCTCTACTTTTCTTCTTGTTAATTATCCAGAGTGCATCCGGCAGGAGGCGAACTCGCCGACCAGCTCCTCGAAAACGTGCTCAGTAATGTGATCGACAGTGTGTCTGACTGTGATGGCGACACGTTTCTGCGTATCGTGCAGCTGTTGTGTTAGCTTTTATTTTATTGCAAAAATAATGACAAATGTTATTTTTTCTAAATAAAATTATTGGGAATCATTTTGTCATATTTGTTCTACAGCGGTGCTGTAAAAATAAACTCTACACACTGTTGCTTAGCAGGGAGTGCGACAACAGCCCTGCACTGCTGCAGCTCTCACAACCACTGGATAACAGCCATTTATTCATATAATATTATTTCACATTCAGTGATGTTAGGTTTTAAAACAGTCTTCCCCATCGTCCATGCTTTCAGAGGTCAGTCGCTGCACTTAGAAGGTCAGCCTCATTTGCTACTCTCTATGAACAATTTGCATGGATCAAAGAAGTTTATGTGTTTGACTAAAATTTATATTTTTACACTGCACATGATTTAGTTAATAGGCTACACAAATGTTTTCATCAGGACCACTTAAAGTTTGAATCCTTCTGCATCAAAGTCCAAAATAAAGTCATTAAAATGACTTTAGCTTATTTACTCACTGTGAATAAGTCCAGTAGCACATAACACATTTTAAAGTGTTTTATTTCACTTACTAAAGAACACAGCAGCATTATTAAATGTGAGGAAAGATGAACGAAAACAGGAGGAGGCAGGCTTTACGGGCTCCTGATGGTGTGTATGTGTGTAGTGTATTAACTGAATCATTTGCAAATAGATCTTTTAGTTGTCCCTCTGGCAGATTTACACACCTGCAAAGTCAGACACAAACACACACACACAAAAATAAAAAAATAATGCTCATCTTATTGGAAACTTTACAAAATTGCTGAAATCATGAAAAGCAAAATAATACTTGTGGAAGTATATGCATCAGAAAAAGAAAATTTTTATAATTTGAGAACATTCAATTTAATTTTATTTATATAGTGCCACATCACAACAAACAGGTAAAGACTCTACAATAATTACAGAGAACACCCAACAGTCAATATGACCCCCCGGGAGCAAGCACTTGGCGACAGTGGGAAGGAAAAACATCCTTTTTTCTCACAGCGATTTTGTAGTCCAAGTTCAGTTATGCCAAAGTTGCAAGTAGACAAGTCAAAATGTTCAGTTATTGGGTGTATTAACCCACACGATTCCTTACCCCCCACGGCATCAGAGTCTCTTCGAAGTGCCTGTTCCTCTGCTGGTAGCTAACCGTATCGCTGCTATTAAACTACAAAAATGACCGAACGGGATGAAGTGGAACACTCTGTGAACTGGAGGGGGGCGGGGCATGAAATGTCTCATTCACATTTAAAGAGACCACACCAAAACCAGTCGCATCTCAGAACAGGGGTAAACGATGCGTCTGTGGAGATACAATAATGAGGAATTCAGACCAAAGCATTGCAGTTCTGCTTTATATAGACCACAAGTGAATGATTTACATATGAAAAGGAAGGATTTAAAAGCATGATATGTGCCCTTTAAGGCATGTAGACATGGTCACGTCAGCCTGTCAAAGTTCAAACCGAGTATCAAAATGGGGAAGAAAGGTGAATGTGGCATGGTTGTTGATGCCAGATGGGCTCGTCTGAGTATGTCAGATCTTTAGTCTTTACAGAGAAAGGTCCAAAAAAGAGAAAATGTCCAGTGAGCAGCAGCTCTCTGGGTGAAAATGCCATGTTGAAGTCAGAGGTCAGAGCAGAATGGCTGGACTGCTTCGAGCTGATAGGAAGTCAACAGGACCTCAATCAACTACTCATTACAAACAAGGTATGCAGAAGAGCATCTATGAACACAGAGCACATGGCACAGGAACAGAAGATCACACAGGGTGCAACTCCTGTCAGCTAAGAACAGAAAACAGTTAAACTGTGTGAGGTCAAGGTGTAACTTGCAGACAAAAACTCTTTTTAACCATGTTTTGGGACAAAGTTTTGAAGCAGCCGTCAAATACAAAAAAAAAAAAAGTATTTGACTGAAAAACTTTTCCCTACCCATTCATTTAGATGTGACCATGAAAATAAACATCTGGGTTTGTGCCAAAACGGCTGTATGGTTGTCAGACTTTCCTCTAGAAGGTCTTTGATATTATCTTGGCTCTTGTGCCTTTGACATACAGTAACTACTGCAGCCACAGAATTAATGAGTTACAACTTTTCTACATTCTAGTCCTTTTAAATGTTTTAACATTTGTTTACTTGATACTGTGACATTGGTCTCTGGAGCTTGAAAAAAGGCGACTGGACTTCTTTTTGTTGCTTGAAGACGTTTCACCTCTCATCCGAAAGGC
>JAVDPK010001104.1:217849-251563 GCA_034780415.1 Cichlasoma orientale
CAGACGCAATCTGGATGTTAACAGCAGTGCTCCGGTCGTCATCACTCTCTCCTGTTTATTATTCTTCTTCAGATTGCGCACATCACTGTTGCAGTAATCCTGACACTCGGGACCTGTAACACATGCACGTGCACGTGTGGCTTGATCCAGAAGCTCAAATGTTAGACTGCCTAACAGGTTAATCCAATCCTATTTTTCTTGAGCTTCATCTCCATTAGGAACTATACAGACCATAATAAATATAAAAATCTGTGCTGCTCAAAGGCAATAGGCTTGTAAGGGGAGTGATTTCTTGTGTTAGTTAATAAGCTGATGTGAAGGAACACACTATAAATATGAGTATGACCGTACAGTTCTTAAATTTCATTTTATCTTACATATGCCTTAGTTATAAGTGGATCCTGTTAAAATAATGGATGAACTGATCTAATAACTGCACTGTCTTTCCATCATTTTCTCGTCTGTCTAAGAAACTCTTAAAAGTCCTCAGTTTTCTTTAGCAGCTTTAAGTGTTAAGCTTCTGTGTAAATTATCATTATTATTATTAGTCCTAACTTTAAGGGGAAATTCCTAGAAAACATTATAATACTAAGAATATTCTTAGAATTCTGTTGCCAGGAACAACCCGTTGTACTAGGAAGGCTTTTGATTATGGGCCCAGGCCTTAAAAAAATCTGTTCTTAAATTCTGCACAAGGACTGAAGCTGCGTGCACACTGGAAGCGACTCGCAGAAACGCGGCAACCAGAGACCATAGAAAATGAATATTTGGCGACTTCAAGCGACTACGGGCGAAATAACTGCTGGCGGGGGTCGTCGCGCATGCCTTTGAAGCTACCAGCTGGTCGCTTGGACATTCCAGGCTTCGGTCGCCTAACTGAGCCTCTAACGTATTTACCAGCAGGTCGCCCCCACAGAGCAGGATTTATCAGAGACTACCTCCAGAATTTGGGAGTGGAGAGGATGGGATGGCCTGCTTGCAGTCCTGACCTCAACCCCATTGAACACTGTGGGATTAGCCTTCAGATTTGAATCATCCAATCTAATAAATGACACCAATCAAGAGTCAGTAGCAGAATAAACTGTTTGGCACTGGCGAAGATTTGACAAGTTTTTCATGGCTGCAACCCACATACTCAACTCTGCTGCTCAGCCCACGAATGCATTTTCCTTACAAATATGGCTCCATTTCCACTGGTGTTGGAAAGTCTGTAATTTATTGCCCAGAAACATTGTTACCAAAAAAAAAAAAAAAAATCAAACACACATTTCTTATTTTTTGTGCCAAATTTATGTAAATATTTAAAGCTAAGGACCAGAAACCAGACTCTATATTGTCTATAAAAATACTGTTTATTGGATAACATTATTATTTAAAAATAGTTAACAATACAAGAAAAGGTAATACAGTTGTACAGTGCCACTTTTTATCTAATGCTGAATTAGCACACGGGGAACTGCCAGGGTCTGAAATGGTCTTTCTGGGGGAACAAAGTGTAATTGTTAATGTAGTCAACAAGTATGAAACTGAATTAGAGTAACTGAAAGGCTTCTTAGGAGTTGACTTGTCTCACCATGATTTTATGTATACAGTCTTGTGTCTTTTGACTTTATATTTTAACAAAAGAAAAAATATGTCCTATGCCTGTGTAAATGTCCTATGTAAACATTTTTACACAGGTTCTGCAGCCTGTGTCGCTGGCCTTGGTAGCAAATATATTGGCTCGGATCAAATCATTGTTTTGATTTATCTGAACATGAAAACAACGGCTTCTGTTACAGCACTGCCCACGTCATTAAAATACAAAATAGAATTAAGGTGAAAAGCAACAGACGTCTTTGAGCCTTCTGAAAAAGACCCACAGCTGCTGTCACAATGTCTCTCCTTACTTATTTAATCCCACTCCGAACGAGCTTTCTTATTTTCTAGAGAACCGTCTGAAATCGCACTCTGAGCTGCTAATGTGGGACGACACATCAACATACCAGTTTGGTGATCACATCAAATTCATGATTAATTTGAAGACATGAAGTATGTAACTTATTGTAAAAGTGTTAACTTAAGTCTATCTATACAAACACATTCAGTTCAGTTCAGGTTTTTTTTGTTTCGGTCACACAAAAAGAAAATGATCCATCATAAATGCACATCTGACAATCAGTAAGTGAGACCAAGAGAGGCAGAAGCTAAAGCTTTTATGCCTAACTCAAGATTTCCATCCATATATTATAAGATATTCTTCTGAAAAAAAAATGAATTACATGTTTTCATATCCAGACTAACATTATTCCACGACTGAGCTCCAAGAACAGACAAGCATCTCTGTTTCAACCTTCGCCTGGTCTCAGGTACAATAAACTTACACTCATCTCTTAGATTGTTTTTAGTTTTTGGAAGTTCAAAATATTTTTGTACACAGTCTGGCAGGGTCTTTGATTTAGCATTAAACATTATTTGAATTATTTCATAATAACTATGTCTTCAAAGTTCATAAGATGAGATTTTAGGAATAATGAACTTGTGTGTTCATAATAGTCTTTCATTTTATACAAAATACCAAGTGTCTTTGAGATTTTTACCTTTATGTAATTAATATGGTGCTTCCATGTTAACCTTGCCACCCCTAAGAACTTTATATCAAAAACTCTTGCAGTCTCAACCCCACTGATTTTAAGTTTTATCTCTTTAAGTAACTCTTTTTTAATTCCAAATACCATAAATTTAGTTTTTGCTTTAAGAGACAATTTGTTAACATCAAACCAAGTTTTGAGTAGCTTTAATTCCTCCTCTATTAATACCAAAAGTTCAAGTTTTTGCCAGAAGAAACTATTGCTGTGTCATCTGCAAACATAATAAACACAAATAAACTGGAAATATTACAAATATCTAGATGGTGATCTGACAGTCCTGCTGCTCAGAGCAAACCTTTAATCCTGGAGTTAAGACAGGGTTCAAGTGCTGCAGTTGCTCAGTTGATCATTGCTAAGTGGGTTAGGGTGTCATCCTAACATCGTGGGCATGTTACTGCAATGAAACGCCTCCGTGGCCGGAACATTGAACTGCTGGCTGTTGGAATCTGTCAATATTTCTCACAGCAAAAGAGATTCATCGCTGCTTTTGCTGTTTGAATCCAGTTTGATTCACACTGTTGGATTCCTCTAACACCTGAGGCAGCGATCATCCAATTCACTGTGGCTATAGTGAATGGCTATGGATAATTACTGGATCCTGACTACCCTTTGCACCACTTACTGCACATGCATTTGAGCACTTTCTCTAAGATCTGTTTCAGCTCCGCTGCCACAAGGACAGATAGAGAAAATCTTTACCACCTCATATCACAATACCTGCATTGAGTTTAGATTTAAGCCCATTTTGATTTATTAATTTTCATGTTTTTGTATTTTTCTGTTTCTGTGCTATGATGAACTCTAAACCCTGACTGAAATTCTTCAGAAAAACCATTTCTCTGCAAATGATCACAGAAAAAAATTTAAAACAGCTTTTTCAGAAATTTTCAAAATAAAAGGAAGCCTGGACTATAATTAACTTTGACAGCTTAGTTTAAAAAAAACTACAGTATTTGGCTATTGTGAAACATGCACTGCAGCCTTGAAGTTCTTGAGCAATTACCTGACAGAGTTACACGTGAAAACACAAATGTCCAACTTAGTCTACTCAAACAAAAAGCTGTATTCAGCAGCACATGTAACCGTCCAGTGAATTCACAGCATCACACGTACTGCCCCCTGTATGTTTTATTCAGGGTGGGGTAACTGCAGAGAGTGTCCTCATTTGATTTTGATGACACTGTCTTGAGCTTATATGTGAAAAGGGCTTAGAATTGCAAGATACCAATACTTTTCATCGGGTGTTGAAGTATCTCTACTGCAGTCATTTCACTAATATCCTGATCTCATTCTACACAGAGACGAGTGTTTTTCCTCTTCTTCGGTTCACAAAGGCAGTCTGAGAGGCTACCTGTGGTGCTTAATATCTGCCCTACCCAGAAAGACCAGAGCCCTGCACTATGAAGCAACTTCAATATATCCATGGTATCTTTACCTGATCTGACTTAACTTACCCCAATATTGACAATCAGCCTAAGCATTCATACAACGGTGGTATTAAAAAGAGTTGTATTCATTTCTAGTGCAAACACTTTGAGTGACACTTTGAGCAAAACTGTAAGATCAGGCAAAAAACAAGATTACATTTAAATTCAATTTAATCAAATAAAAAATAAATATATAAAAACAATACCAGCTGTGTGTCAACTTAGCATCACTGGCCCATCATTTAGACATACTGGGTCTGGCTTAATAAGAAGATAAAAGTCAGGAAATACAGGACATTTGCTCCTAAGTATCCACAGTTCTGACTGGTTATCAGGAAAAGTCTCACAAATTAGAAAGCCTCTGACTGCCTGCACACCGAGGTCTGAGGGATCTTGTAGGAATGATGTTTCTCAAGAGTTGGCTGGTCAGTTGGTTCTGGTTTTGATCACTTCTCTTAACTATAACCTGCTCCAGATAATTTACTGTAGCATAATTTACTGTGGTGATGTAAGAGGTGAACTAACTGTGTAACAGTGACCCAGGGTTAAAGTGGAAGTTACCCCACTAAGCCCAAATCCTGCTTCATGCTTAAGGACTTTTGTATAACATAATTGGCAACGGGCAAAATATCTGATTGTTTCTTTAATGTCACAGCATTTTCAGTGCTTTTGCACTTCATAGTCATTCTGACTTATAATTTTCTTTTTCCGCATCTGTATGTGCTGCTCTTTGTTTGCCCGTGCTCGGTGGCCACCCTCTCTTTGTTCCAGACACTCCTCCCTTTGTGCTTTTTTCCAGGAAAGAATCAGCACTCTTCTCTCTCTGTTCTTTGCACAGTAAATATGCTCTGTAGAGCATACACTCTACAGGTGCTATTGTCCACACTGTTGAACTCCGCACTTGTAGTCTTTTGGGTCACTTGTAGTCTTTTGGACTTGAAGGTGCTGGCAGCAAAAACTTCCCTGGTGCAGGTCTGCAGGAACTGCAGTCCGTCCCTGGTTTTACAAGATTCAGGGAAGAGTGCACAGACACCCCATGTGACGCATCCTTTAACAAGTGTCTCAGAGCTGCTGTTTCATCTCTTATGGAAGCTGGGACTGTTAATGATCTGTGAGAACTTTCCAAATGCATCTATTGTGTCCACAGGCTCTTCTGTTTTTGCTGCTTTAATGTGATCATGGCTGTTTAGCCCAGCGGAGGGGATTTGATTCAGAGTGCTGATCCTGG
Organism: Cichlasoma orientale; assembly: GCA_034780415.1. Classification (NCBI taxonomy): domain Eukaryota; kingdom Metazoa; phylum Chordata; class Actinopteri; order Cichliformes; family Cichlidae; genus Cichlasoma; species Cichlasoma orientale. The sequence continues at coordinate 223,135 of JAVDPK010001104.1, forward strand.
GGAGGAACTGGGCCAGGGCTGGAACCCCTCGATCTAAGCCCTGCAGTCTCTGCCGGTGGTTTCCCAGACTGAGCAGGACTCCATGTCTGTCAGAGATGTATATGTTGTACCCATCTGGCAAGATCTGCTCTCTGAAGGTGCAGTCCTCTCTGCTGTAGGTGTGCTGCAAAAGTTCACATTACAGTTACATGTACCACTGTCCACATTCTAAAATATACTTTACTAGAACCTTTTTTTTTTTTTTTTTTAAATAAATGCACATTAACTGTGAGAATAATTGTCTTTTTTGGCATCTGTTTGACTCATAGCTTTATTTGACTGTTTCCTGACTTTGTTAGTTGGGACTTGAGAATTGAGAAATGTAACAAATTACTATATTTTAGGACAGAAATCCTATATGCATGTTGTTCAGTGAGGGGTAAAAACAGGGGTTAACAGGGACTATGTAAAGAAAAGAACAAAAAAAAAAAAAAAAACATACGTAAATGGCACTGCGAGTTCTTCGATGGCTGTTTACTTTGGCCAAAGATACGCAGCCAGAGGCCAAGGTTGTTGTTGGTGCTGCTGGGTCTTTTCATTCAGGTTTTTCACTTTGCAAACACATCCTGCCCTGCACCACACTGAACAAAGGTTGATGAACTGGTCGACTATTTGAATGAATGACTGACTGGCATGCCGTATTTTCTGAACATGGAAGCTGATTACCAACATATGACAGGCAGAGTAGACACGCGTCACTTACGTCTACAGAAACCTTTCTAGAATATCCATTAAAAATGTTTCTAGTCAAACAGTACATCAGACTTGTTTATGGAACGACAGTTTACCACTTAGAAGTGCTCAAATCAGCTGGACTCAAAGTACAGTGCTGAAATAAATCTCAGAATATGAAGTCCAAACCAGCAATAATCAGTCTACGGAGTCGATTATGAAATATCCTCTAGGAAAAGATTAATTGGAGCATAAAGCTGAACTACACTACATAAGTTTTTTTTCTTCAGAACTTTTACAAATAACACAAAGATGGAAGAGAAGCTTATTTTACCCATCTTACTTATTATTCTACTTGTCATGTCATGTGCTTCTCCTTATATGGCGAGAAGCACATGACACACTGCTGAGAAAGGGTATGTTTCAGATGGACCTGTGGCCATCATGGTTTCATTGTGACTGTCAATGCAAAGTTAAGAGTCTTAGCTCTTGTTGCAAAAGGTGCAAGCACAGTTGTTATTATAGCTATGATAACTGTTGCAGTATATAAATATACAGTAGAATGCAGACAATCAGAGGCACAGACAGAAAGGATCTGAACCCATTTGTATGACTTACAAAAGCACATCACAGGACTCTGTGCGGTCCTGAGAAAACCTGAGTACACCTTTACTGCTTCCATAGGAATTGAGAGGGTGAGAAGCAGCCAAGTGTTATTAATCAAATGCTCTTGATTAATTGATCATCAGCAAGCATGACCATCTTTATAAAAGCAGAAAGTTAGGCCAGCTTTTAGGTGTGTGTTAACACAATGCTGCAATCTTCCCACACATGGATGTTCCAGCAAATTCATCCCAAGGTCAGACTGTGCAATGCTCAGAAAAACTGCACTCTTCTGTGCACGCTTGAGTCAAATGTTCGACAACTTGAGCTCGATGAAACTGGCTCACGCAACAGGACAATGATCCCAAGGACAGCAGCAAATTTACATCACAATGGTTAAAAAAAGGAAAAGAATCAAGGTGTTGCAATGGTCCAGTCAAGGTCTACACCTCAGCCCGACTAAAATGCTGCAACTGGACCTGTGCATAAATAAATGCCCACAAACAGCAACAAGCTGAAGCAATGTTATAAAGCGAAGCGGGCCACAAATCCTCCACAATGGACTCATGCAGAAAATATTTACTTCAAGTTATTGCTGCTAAAAGTGGCTCTACAAGGTTCATGGGTGTATTTAGCTTTTCACAGGACTGCAAACTTCCTGTTTCACAGAACAGCACAGAACCAGCAACGGAAGCTGGGTTGGTGTGTGGGGTTCGGTATTCTACGAAGGAGTATTAGGCCACATCGAGGAAACAACATTTAACTGTGCATTTTGAGAATAAAGTCAAAATTTCAAGAAAAAAGTTGAAATGCTATTTTAAGACTAAGTTATTTCAAGTCAAACAACTGCGTCTGTCAGGTTTCTGCAACATCTCTTTAATGTCCTTATACTAATCCCTACATCGTGTTTAGGTACTAAAAGAAAAATAATTTCCTTGTTACTAAAATGATTCTAAAGTATAGTTTCACTAACTCATAATAGAAGACATTCTGGAGACAGTATAGCAGACGTGGCGTGGCAGCTGTTTGACTTGAAACAACTTTAATCTCCACATTTTAACTTTTTCCTCAAAATAGTATTTCGATTTTTTTCCTCAAAATTTTGACTTTATTCTCAAAATGCACAATTTTATTTACTTTTTTCAATGTGGCCATAATACTCCTTCGTAGTATTCTTATTTAAAGCAAGGAGAGAGTAACATCAGCTGCTGGCCTGGTAGAACTACAGTGCTGGAATTTTAGAAACATTTCCAAAAAGAAGACACATAAAAAGTACAAACAGAAAGTCTCCTCTTGTTTGGAGCTGCTTTCTGAATCTATTTAGGCTCTAGAAATGTGATTATCTGAAAGGTGTGATGGGGTGAAATATTTAATAATGACTGTTTAGGTTTAATCTGTTTTTGTAGCCATTTTTCTGTTGCATTTTTTTCTATTTGTATTCTAATATTAGAATAATGGATCAATTCGTCTTTTTTTTTTAGCTTAACTTAAGCTTAAGTGTTGCATGTGAACAATCACGTCACATATTAATTGCATAATTAATATTAATTGCATTTGCTCAGTATGTAATAGAACTTTAATAGTTTAACCTCACTTGCCATTTAATAAATTATTTTTCATCTTTTATTGTTTTATACGTGTTTTTGTAAAGCACTATGTAAAGCTGGTAACATTCGTTCTTTTTCTTACTTCACATTATTATTATTAATACTATTTATTATTATGATTATTGTTATGCTTACCGATGAGTACCGTGTGCCATCGTCTTCTATGCACAGAAACCGTGCGGTTGCGACCGCTCTGATGACAACACGGCCCGGACCCACTGGACGAATCTCCATTAGGCCTAAAATTCAAATGTGCACCACAATTCAAAATCGCATGCAGTGTACTGCAGTTAGTAACAAGCACCGCAGTTTGCAGCCTTTTAACTCTGCGTTTTAAAAGGTTCGGCTTACTGTGCAGAGTCTGGACTGCAGAACCGTGGATCTGTCCATCCTCACTGATCAGCAGGTGCATTCCCGGCCTGGTGGCATACAAGTGCCTAAGCCGGACCACCTGGGCCCAGCCGTGGGCGATGTGGGGCCCGTTGTCCGATAGGGGCATGCAAACAATTCCTACACCAAAAAGCACATTGACAACGGATACGGTCACCACGAGCAGCAGCATGACTCGTAAACTCTGATAGCGCGGTGTCGCTGCTCCGTCCAGCTGGCAGTGAAGTCAGTGAATCTCTTCCTAACGCAGCCTTTTAAATGTGGCTCTTATCAGCTGCAGATAACCCTGTTTCCCAGAAACACACCACAACACACCCCTGCGCGGCATCCAACTGAATCCTGACTGCGCTGGCCTCAGACGAGCCCAGACACCGGCCCGAGTCCCGTTCAGCTCTCCGTCAAACATTAAAAGAGACTTCAGTTTTAGCAGCTTGAGTTAATAAATTCACGTGGATCGCATGGATATGTTTTGCATTCAAAGCAATACTAACACAACAGTGCGCTTAAAAACTTCACGTGGACTAACTGAAAACATTAAAGCAGATATTTACAGCTCGGCGTGTTTGCGCTAACAATTCAACAATTCACAATCATGCTGGCACAGGCCAGAATCTCATAACTGCCATTTACATACAAGTTAAACTGTAATCAGAGTAAATATCAACTTTCACTAAAATGCAACCTGGGGCGCAGAATTGAAAAACTTTTGTAACCCTTGTAAATCATTTCTCTCTAATGGAAAAGTGCGTTAATGTCTGCAGGATGACAGCTTATCGAACTGATTTAAAAATGCAAAAATTAATTTAAAATGTAAGGATATGAAAAAAATCTAAATTCTTTCTGAATAGGAGGATTTCCTCTTTCACTGCTGGCTACATAATCTTGAATTTGGTAAGGTGTTCTTTTGATCATTTTTATCATATCATCAGTACAATAACATTTGAATATAGCCTCATTTATTTGGGGCCGTTCTGTTTGCTTATCTATTTGTTGCTTAGTTATTAAGGACACAAACTGCACATCTGTGTAGGTCTGCTCAGTCTTCATTACTCAACGTGTCTGCATATATTCTGTCACTAGATGGCACACTAGAATTTGAACTGTTCTCTTCAAAGCATGCAGGGAACACTGAGATTTAAGGAAACCATAAAGAAGCCATGCAAACATCTGTGTTATTGCAGCTGCAGGTTAAACCCTGCACAGGCTTGGCCAACACACCTCCAGACTCCATGGACTTGCACAGTTTGCCTGATTAACATCCACCTCAGTGTCTTGTAGCACTTGTTAACACAGACCAACTTACACCTTATCATTCTGATTGTAACATTATGACTGGAGGATATTCTGATTGCATGGTCTGGGTGTAGGGCCTTTTAAATGTATTATTCAGCAATAAAAACACAAAAGCTCCACCTGAAACCATTAATTCACTGCCTTAACAAGCACTCAGTGGTTAGACTGCTGTTCATCGTGATTTGCTTTCATCGCTGATGCAGGCAGCTCATCAGTTTGACATTTTTGCATTTGTAAAATGCAGCAGATTGCTCCGTGGAGCTGTCAGCTGACTGAGGAGGATTTGCCAGGAACACTACTTTCTCAGCTTTTGTTTTCCTTTTAGACATTTTGACTTAACAGCTGCTCTGTGGCTGACTGTGGTGAGAACTGGGATTTGTGTCACGATCAAAGGACACTGCTAATGTCTTTCACATGAGTATCTGATGTGCACATTTATTCTCCAAAATTATGATACAATGAATGAGGCACTAAGCGAATAGTGCAATAAAAATTCATTTAAAGTTTTAATGTAATGTAAAGTACTTACAGAGCCAGAGAAAAGCAGGTCATGCTTTCTTTACTCACTGACTGACCCTGTACTCAAGTTATCTTGATGTCCACCTCATGAGCACATTTCTTTAAGTACAATTTTTGACTGCTCCACCCACCTATGACCATTAATGCTATATTGTCACAAGTATTCACTCTCCCATCCAAATCATTGAATTTAGGTGTTCCAGTCACTTCAGGTGTGCAGGTGTATCAAACCAAGCACCTAGGCATGCAGGCTGCTTCTGCAGCAGTTGTGAAAGAATGGGTCGCTCTCAGGAGCTCAGTGAATTCCAGCTCATGGTACAATGATGGGATGATACCTGTGCAACAAGTCAGTCATGAAATTTCCTCACTACTAAATATTCCAGAATCAGCTGTTAGTGGGATTATAACAAAGTAGAAGCCATTGGGAACGACAGCATCTCAGTCATGTAGTGGTAGACTACGTAAAATCAAAGTGTGGGGTCAGCGGCTGCTGAGGCGAATAGTGCACAGAGGTCACCAACTTTCTGCAGTCAATTGCTACAGACCTTCATGTGGCCTCCAGATTAGTTTAAGAACAGGACTTCTTTTTGTTTCTTGAAGACGTTTCACCTCTTATCTGAAAGGCTTCTTCAGTTCTCAAACCAAAAGGTGGAGAGACCCAAACATTTAAACCCCAGTGGGTGTAGTCCCCAGCTTAAATTCTTCCCAGAAGAACTGAAGCTGTTACAGCTGCGAAGGGCGGGCCGATTAGATTAAGAATGCGATGTCACTCAAATTCATACAGGTACACTTAAAATGGCCATCCCCCCTGCTTCCTCGGGGCGTATCTACTTGCAGAGTGTTACCAAGAGATGGCGCTTTCTTCACAAAAACTTGTGTAGTTTCAAACTGTTTTGATTGGTTTTATGCTTAAATATTTCTCCTACTGAAGTATTAAAACTTATTCAAAGTTGTGCTTTAAAAATGTAAAATAGAATTTGACCATTCAGACGTTTTGCACAGCAAGACACTTCAAATCACCAAAAAGATTCCCAAAAACATTTCTCTGCTCATCCATTTCTATTTAATATAACAAATATATACAATTTCAAAGAAAATGAAATAAAGAAAATTGCACACAAAGTTGCTCATACTACAGATCCAAAAGCAGATGTGCAGGTTATGTCTGATACTGGGAGAACCTCATTTTTCAATTATTGTTTGCTGGGATGTCCTACATTTTTTCTGTCAGGTTACAATTTAATATTTTGATTTATGCTGTAAATTTCTCGAAACTTTCATAGTCTTGAGCCACCATCATTTCTTTATAGTTTGAGTAGAAGAAGCCGGATTTTCACCTGCTGTAATTTTTAAAGTAGTACTGCAGACTTTATGAAGGTCAATCTTTGTCTTGTCTGCAGGAAGTGTCGTTTCACACCTGATGAGTGAGAGGTGAACACGTTTTGCTGTGAAGCAAATGATGTGCGACAGCTGAACAACAAGCACTAAAAGGAGAAAAGGAAAAATCTCTTATTTTAACCTCGTCCTGCACTTCAAGAAAATATAGACTTCGAAGAGGACCGTGTACTCTGGCAGAGGGGCACAGAGTGTCAAACATCTCCTGTGGTACATCTTAAACCACACACACACACACACACACACACACACACACACACACTGATTAAAAAATACTGTCGAGGAATGCATGTGGTTGGGGTTGAAATTCCTTGTTTGTGGGGGCTGGGAGAGCTGTTTCCATTGTCATTAAATAGGAAAATCAGATTGAACACTAATGTCATGTGAATTCTCTCCTGCACCTATAAATAAATAAATAAATACTGCAGTATTTGGCTGGACACTTGTGCAGAACATGGGGCTGCTGTTACATTTGGTTGCTTATCAGCAGTGCAGAGTCTTCATATGATTCACAGAGGAGATAAACTAGTTAGTGGCAGACACCTCAGTGCATCGAGTAAAGCTGAAGGTAAACGTGTTTATTTGGAAAGCACGGGATTATTCCCGTTGTTGTAAGGGCCAAATCTTTGAGTCCTCACCCTAAATGTTTAGAACAGAGCTCCACATATTTCTGCCACATTTCTTCAGAGCGGAGCGCACAAGCACAGACAGCACTGTTGGGCGATCCCGCTGCGCTCTCCCGTATCACATCTAAATGCACCGTTAACTGACGGAACCCAGCAATAATCAATTCATGTTTAAATTTTGAATTTACTTTTTGTTTAAAAACGTTAGCAGGGCAGTTAGATCATGCTAATTAATTTTAAGTTAGTTCATTAGTCAGCAATAACTAGTACAAGCAGCTTGTTCGGTGTGCGCAGTCTCTGCTTTACTGGCTGCAAGCAAATATCCACATCAGTGTTTACAGAAAGGTTCAACATTATGATTCTCTTAGAATTATAGAACGCCTGAACACATTTAAAATGTATGAATATACAGCATAGCAGGCTGTATCTGTACATGTGTGTGAAGGCAGAAGAGCGAAAGCTTTTGGCAATATAGTGTATCATAGCATTAAAAAAATAATTTTGATTAAAGAGCTCATGCATACTGGTGGATTACCCTGGATGGCAGGAGGCCTCAGCAGCCAGGGAGTCCAGGAAATCTTACTTTCCAGTTGGGCTATTTTCTAGCTAAGCAGCCAGAAGGCGAGGTGAGTGCCGGCTCTCTGAGGCGGAATCCTTTTGAATTTACTGTTTAGGTATTAAGCAAAGGTGGAAGCCACAGAGCAGAAGACTACTAAAAGATACATTACCAGACACAAAACCAGTAGAAACAAACCAAAATAGGTAAACTGGCCATACCCGAGGCAAAAGAAACTGCCAAGCTAAGACCCACAGCCTTTGCTAACCACCTGAAGAGGTATACCAGAGACAGATGCCAGGAGAATACCACCAGCAGATCGAAGAAGTGGCTGATATAGAAAAATCCTACCGTGGCTGGACAAAGCTGGAGTGACAGACAGCACAGAGGCACTAATCATGGCAGCACAGGAACAAGCTCTGAGCACGAGGTCGAAAGAGGTTGGGGTCTGCCACACCAATCAAGACCCCAGGTGCAGGCTGTGCAGAGATGCCCCTGAGACAATCCAACACACAACAGCAGGGCGCAAGATGCTAGCAGGCAGGGCATGCATGGAACGCCATAACCAAGTGTCCGCCATAATACACAGGAACATCTGTGCCGAGTATGACCTGGAAGTCCTGAGGTCAAACTGGGATACACCCCCAAGGTTAGTAGAGAATGACAGACAAACTTGTGATGGCTAACCAACTGGACATCGTAGTGGTGGACAAACTAAGGAAGAAGGCCGTAGTGATAGACGTTGCAATAACAAATGATGGCAACATCAAGGAGAAGGAACACGAGAAGCTCGACAAATACCGAGGGCTCAGAGAAGAGCTGGAAAGGATGTGGAAGATCAAGGTAACAGTGGTCGCCGTGGTAACTGGAACACTCCGGGCATTCTCCCAAACTGGGAGAATGGCTCTAGAAGATTCCAGGAACTACATCTGAGATCTCTGTCCAGAAGCGCGCAGTCCTGGGGCACTGCGCAGGACCCTCAAGCTCCCAGGTAGAGGACCCGAGCTTGGTGGACAGAGACCGTTCACAGGACAAGCTGGGAGATATATATATAATTCTCACCTTCAAGATACAGAAAGAACAGCAGAGCTCAGCTGAGGAACGAATTAAACTGTTTGAAACTTGTCTAACAGACACTTCACAGCACAGCAGCTCCAGGGGGAACTCACCTGTAGCTGTTTTTACACATTCATTTTCTGTTCTAGATCAAAAAGACATCAACAAAATCCACAACCTTGACTTGTTAATACAATTACCTTTGAAATTTACAGCCCGTGTTACATTACAATACAATATATTGTAAAACTGCCAAAATGCTATTTTAAATCATGCGCTAATCTGTGGGTTTGAGTTTCATGGTGTGATCCATATATATCCCGGGAACATCTTCACTGCCGGGGCTTTTTTTTTTTTAAAGTTCTGCTGTGAGGATTCAGTATTCGCAATCTTATGAGAAGGAGTTGGCCGGAGCCCGTGGGAGTCTTATTTTGCATTTCAATGAAACAGTGTTATCTTTACATATGATCTTCAGCCACACCAGTGCTGTCGCTGTTTGCAATGATTTGTTTTAGACCCTTCCTCCTCTGTTAGATCCCAAGTATTTAATGTGGCTCACAATATCCAGTTTAAGGCCCTGAACTGTGATGTTATTCACAGTCCTGCTGGTGTCTGCCATCCGTTTGGTTGTCTCTGCACTTATTTCCAAACTTAAAAGCAGAGTTGGGCGGCTGTGGCTCAGGGGGTAGCTACTCAGGTCCACATGTCAAAATATCCTTGGGCAAGATACTGAACCTTGATGCCCCAAAGAATGGCAGCGTGAATGTGTGTGCAAATGTTAGACAAGGTAGAAAAAGCACTTGTATGAATGTGTGAGTAACTGGGTGAATGAGGCTTGTAGTAAAAAGTGCTTTGAGTGCTCAGAGTAGAAAAGTACTACACAAGTGCCAGTCCATTTACTACACAGTCATCTCGTTTGCTTCCAGCCATCTGACATCATCCTCAGCAAATCTCAGGTTGGCGACTGATCTCCCGCCAATGCTGATGGTGCTCGTGTGATCTTCCCAGGCTTCTATCATTACTACTTCCAGGAAGATGCTGAGAGGAGAGGTCGCTGTCAGAAGCCATCTGAAATGTGGAACCAGTCTGCGTTGGCGCCTTTTTGCCTACTGTAGAACTGCTAATGGGTCAGCCTCTGACCCATGTTATATGTCTTCACTGTGTACCACAGGGCTGCATGCCACACTCTGTCAACTGCATTCTTGAAATCTATAAATATGTGGAAAAGTTCTGGTTATTGGAGCTATTTTTCACCTAGAACATGAAGGCTGAAAATCTGTACTATGGCGCTTCTCCCTGCAATTATTTCCTCTGCCTGTGATTTCAGGAAGATTTTGATAATGAAAATGCTAAAAATCCATTGCTAACTGACAACCTTATTAATCAGTCCAGGTCAAACTTTTTATTCATGCCATCGGCAAATCAGATGTTCAGTGGAAACCAGGCTGGACTTGGTTTCAGGGAGCAGAAAGCTGACATTTCTTACATTCTTTCAGGCTGTCACGAGGCCTCTTTTAGCCAAGCCTGAAGCTGAGCGAAGCAACAAAAATATACATGCACACACCTGCTGGAGTCTGGTCAAGGCCACAAAGCAGAGAGAGAATGAAAGAAGTAATGTAGAGGTTTTTTTTAATGGTAGTACTTTCATGCAGTGATCCTAAATACAGTGATTACAAATGAATAGTTATAGATACCTGCACAGCTCTGTCAGCCTACGTCAACAGGACCTGTACATTCTTACAAGTCTGGTCGACCTCTTACTCCCTCTCCTCAATGAGTTAACAGAACTGCATGTTTAAAATGAGCGGTTTCCCTTTAATATTGTTAAAATGATCTCATCTGATAGGGTCTAACTGCATTAACAGAGTTAACCACAAGACTCCATGTTTTCTCATCCCTACATGATTCATGCATCATATGGAATATTCCCGATGTTTTATTTATCATATATTTGGATGTTCCAAAACAAAAGCTCAGCTGAAGACAATATTTTAATGCAGAGCATGATTTGCATGTATGAAGCTTGCTAAGAGGTCTGCATCATTGCAATTAACCATGTTAGGATTCTTTGTTTACGTCATACATCACAAATGAATTGAATGTGTGTATGGAGCATGTGAAGGTGTGAGGAGCGTGACCGAGACACTCTCCATCTCTGCTTAGCTCTTGATTGTCATGTTTCTGATGATCACTGGGAAATGTGAGTTTCTACATCCCAGTATAGTGTAGAGTTTTTAAAACCTTCAGAAACAATTTTATATATAAAGTAGAAGTCTGGAAAGTAGAAATTGCTCGCTGTACTTCCTGTGACAGACAATTGCAGACATCTGCAGTTTAGTTCAATTTTAGCACCCATTCACAAGTTATCTCAACTTCCTTTACATTGTGTGATAAAGATGTTATATTATTAGAGCTAGAACTACAATGATCTGTCAATCATCTATGACTATATCTAGTGGCGATAATGAACTCACTTTTAACAGGAAGAGAATTCCAGGAGAACCAGGTTCGGGGGGGGGGGGTTATCTGCTGTGACCAGTTAGAGGGTGTAAGGGGAAAGAGAAAATAGAAATAATGAGGAGATAGAGCATGAAAATCAAACACGGCAGGGCACAAACTACTGCAGAGAGCAGGCAAAATGTTAACACACAATAATGGCATGATGTCACACATACACTATATAGCCAAAAGGATTCACTCACCAGCCAAATCACTGAATTCAGGTGTTCCAGTCACTTGCATGGCTTCTACAAATATTTGTGAAAGAATGGGTCGCTCTCAGGAGCTCAGAGAACTCCAGCGTGGTACCGTGATAGGATGATACCTGTGCAACAAGTCCAGTCATGAAAATGCCTCCCTAACAAATATTCCAGTCAACTGTTGGAGGTGTTATAGGAGACTGGAAGTGATTGGGATGGACAGCAACTCAGCCATGAAGTGGTAGGCCATGTAAAATGACATAGTGAGACCAGTGAAGTCTGGTGGAGGGGGGGTTATGGTGTGGGGGTGTTTTTCAGGAGCCGGGCTCGGCCCCTTAGTTCCAGTGAAAGGAGCTCTGAATGCTTCAGCATACCGAGACATTTTGGACAATTTCATCCTCCCAACTTTGTGGGAACAGTGTGGGGACGGCCCCTTCCTGTTCCAACATGACTGTGAACCAGTGCACAAAGCAGCTCCATAAAGACATGGATGAGAGAGTTTGGTGTGGAAGAACCTGACTGGCCTGCGCAGAGTCCTGACCTCAGCCTGATAGAACACCTTTGGGATGAATTAGAGCGGAGACTGTGAGCCAGGCCTTCTCTCCAACATCAGTGTGTGACCTCACAGATGTGCTTCCGGAAAAATGATCAAAAATTCCCACAAACACTCCTAAACCTGTGGAAAGCCTTCCCAGAAGAGCTGAAGCTGTTATAGCTGCAAAGGGCCCACATGATATTAAAGCCTCTGGATTAAGGATGGATGTCACTCGAGTTCATATGTGTGTGAAGGCAGACGAGTGAATACTTTTGGCACTATAGTATAGTACAGAATGTTTTATGTGATTTCGGCATTAGTAGAAATGCACATCTGGTTTTGTAGCAGTCACATGCTCAAAGATGTTGCTCGCCAAAAGTATGCCCCCAGCATCATGTAAGGGTATCACATATTCCATAGAAAACACTGGCACATGCTGCTCTCTGGGGTAGTAAAATAATCACCATTTATTGCTCACAGATTGCTGCTTTATTTATTTTCCCCACAACATAAATAATCTCCTGTGATACTATGTCATACATACATACTGCATTTTTATATGAAAACTGCAGTATCATCAAAGGCAACCTTATTATACAATACAATCATACACATTACATTTAAGGGATCAGGTTTTTATTGCCAACTCCCCTTACGCTGGACTTTAGCCATGTGCACGGCACATACTGTATTACATTTTATTAAGCCCTGTATAAAACTACAGAACATGCATAAAAGTATTTTATATAAAACTGTCATAAGACCACATGACATAGAATCAAACATAGTACAGTATCATATTCTCTGAACAGTGACCCACAGGCAGCAGAGTTTGAAAGTCACAGATCAGCAGTTTGCGGTTTATAATAAAACAGTTGGAGGAAAGAAATCAGTCAGTCTTTTTAGAGGTTTTAAAGATGCACGCTGTGATGCACTGCAACATTTGATCACTCAGCTTCTGTTTAGGGAAAAAAAAACTTTTACATTTGATCGGATCGAGCCACATCGATACAGTAGAATTTTGGTTGCTAAAAAGTGTTTCTGATTATCATGTTATTAATACCACACCTATGTTGTAATTTACCATTACTGGTGACAAATATGAGCTAAGCTTGCTGCATGACTATCGGGTAGGTGAAGAAATACCTTTTGATCCTTTAACAGTAACACCGAAAGAAATTTGGTTGCTTTTGACCATCAATAAAATTAATACATGTATCTTTTTTTTTATTTTTGTATCTCTAATGCCTCAGTCTGAGCGAGGCCACGTGTCAGCACTGACATTCAGCCTGCTGGCAGCTCTTTATGCACTTTATGTTCAAGCAGAACCTGCAGCGCTGCGAAAAGTATTTGCCCCCTTCCTGATTTCTTTTTGTGTGTTTGTCACACTTACATATTTCAAACAAATTTTAATATTACACAAAGATAGCACAAGTAAATACAGTTTTTAAATGATGATTTCATTTATTAAGGGAAATAAGCGATCCAAACCTACCTGCTGCCCCGTGTGAAAAAGTAATTGTCACCTGATCCTAATAACTGTGCCACCCTCGGCAGCAAGAACTGCAATCAAGCATTTGCAAAAACTGGCAGCGAGTCTTTCACATCACTGTGGAGGAATTTTGGCCCACTCTTCTTTGCAGAATAGTTTTAATTCAGCCACACGGGAGGGTTTGCCAGCATTAATGCCACTTCTTTTTTTTTAGCCATTCAGAGGTGGACCTGCTGGTGTCTTTTGGATTGACTTGAGTGCACTTGAACTTCAGGGCATGAACTGATGGGTGGACATTCTCCTTCGGGATTTTCTGGTAGAGAGCAGAATTCATGGTTCCATCAGTGATGGCAAGTTGTCCCGAAGCAGCAAAGCAGCCCCACACCATCACACTACCACCACTATGTTTGACTGTTATGAAATGCTGTCTTAGTTTTGTACCAGATATAATGGGACAAAAACCTTCCAAAAAGTTCAGTTTTTGTCTCATTAGTCCACAGAATCTTTTCCCAAAAGTCTCGGGGACCATCAAGATGTTTTCTGGCAAATGTGAGCCGAGCCTTTGTGTGCTTTTTGCTCAGCAGTGGTTTTCTCATTGGAACTCTCCCATCTTTGCAAAGTCTCTTTCTTGTTGTTGAATCATGAACTCTGACCTTAACTGAGGGAAATGAGGCCTGCAGTTCTTTAGATGTTGTTCTGGGTTCTTCTGTGACCTCCTGGATGAGTCGTCAATGCACTCTTGGAATAATTTTGGTAGGTTGGACACTCCTGGGAAGGTTCATTGCTGTTCCAAGTTTTCTCCATTTGTGAATAACGGCTCTCACCGTGGAGTCCCAAAAACTTAGAAATGGCTTTGTGACCTTTTCCAAGCTGATAGCTGTCAGTGACGTTGTTTCTCACCGTGGTCAGACAGCTTCTACATAAGTGATTTCCTGATTCAGCAGCTCCAACAGTAATCCGGCCTGAACTCAGCTTTCCAAAAAAATGTGGTTAATCACAGTTTATTCACGATTTGACATTTTTCCCCTCGATAAATGAAATCATTATTTAAAGACTTTGTATTTATCTGCATTTTGTAAAAGTAAGAAATCAGGAAGAAGGCAAATAGCTTTTCACAGCAGTGTACATTAAGTTGCACTGCTGCTACTTAGATTGTAGCTGTATAATAAAATGAGCAGGTGGGACAAAGGCCCTGGGTTAGTGATAGAAGGCAAAAAGGCATTTTACTGTACACACGATGTCTGCCATGCAAAGCAGTGATACTGGAGAATACCTGCGTACATCACCGCTGAGCAGCTAAATAACACACTGTAACATGTGTTTTAGGGCCAGCAGACAGCGGCTTGGTAGCTTCTACATCTATTCTGACAGCTCGACATGTCACAGTGATCCTGCAATGCTCGGGCCAGTCTTGACATTAATGCCTCTTTCCAGAGATCAAGGCATGAAGGCACAACAGAAACAGTTTGCATGATATCTGCTCGAACTATTCAGTGAGACTAGTCAATCATAACTTCTACTGAAGGCAATCTGACTCAGTACTGAAAATGGTACAATCTGAAACTGGAGCCACTTGCTTACAATATATGCCATAATATGTGGAATGTCGAAACTGAGATTTCAAACCTCTCGGCAAAAAGACTGAAGGAGAAAACCTCGCCCCTCTCCCCCTGTGCTTGTTTCAACTTTGGTTAATGATGTCGGGAGATTTTATTCAAAGACTGCATAAAAGTGAGCAAATCAAAAGCACCTTGCACCTTCAGGAAGTATCCTCCACACCACCCAGTTGGTCTAAAATTGACCCTCCCCCTGAAAGGAATACCAGGACCTTCAGTTACTCAGAGGTTATATTTACAAAATATATAAAGAAAAATATAGGGTTACTGGCCCTAGCATATAGTACAGTCCAACAGCTGTCTGTAAATATTTCTTCCATGATTATCCTTTCTAAAAGTAAATCACAGGGTAAAGATAGCCGGAACGTGACAAGGAGCAACTAGGACAACATGGCCAGCAGTGCTGAGCTGCAGTCAACTACAGGGACTCACACAGAGACTAAGGGAAGAAAGATAGGGTGTGGCGAAAATGGACACACAACTGAGCCAGGCGGGACAGCTACTGCTGCGGGAAGTGAAACCAAAGCCTGAAACTGGGTGTTGATACAAAAAAATAAGAGAAATATACAAAAAGGAATTTAGTAGAAGTCGTTCCAGAACTGTGCCAACGTTAGCATTTTCCCCGTGAGCTTTTATCCTCAGTTTGTTTGTTTGTTTGTTTGTTTGTTTTTAGCACTGCACGTGGAAACAACAGCTGGGGAAATACACTCAGCAGGGAAATATGCTTGTTTACTTTTTTGCTGAGAGTTAGCTGTTGAGATATGATGCCATAGTGAGCTGTAGATAACTCAGCTTAGCACTAACACTGGAAGCAAAGGCTTGTGGACACGGCTCAATCCACAGTTTGAAAACTACACTAACACTTCACTTAAGCTCATCTGTACTAATGTATCTCATTTGTTTAATCTAAACAAATGAATTTGGTTTAGATTGCTTTCAAAAATAGAGTGTACAACACTGTGGGACTATTTCTGTATCCCAGGATAATATAGATTAAACCAGCAACACATATGTGATCAGTGAGCTTTAGACATGTTTATAAGTGCGTTTTGCTGACTTTATGCTAAGCTGAACTACCCAGCTTAGTGCAGCTTTATATTTACTGCACAGACAGTAGAGTGGCGTCAATCTTACCATCAAAGTCTGAACAAGTGTCAATACTTCAAGAGTTATTAAACAGACTTTTGCTAAGCAGAGATCACTGTAAGTGGCACTTACTGCAGAGTAAGGCTTTTTCAAATAAGATAGTGCTTCTTAAAGCAAAATCTTGGATGGCTGTAGGAGACAAATTTTGGCACAACACTGGAAAATATCTGTACAAACTTCCAGATTGATACTGTCCTCTGTCACAGCTATCACAGCTATCACAGCTATCACTAGCTACCACATAACTACATCACAGAGACCCCTTCTCATTCCCAGAGCAGTGAAGCTGCCGGCATCCCAGAGAGCTTAAGGCGTCCTTTTGCATTGGTGCTGTTGTGCACCAGGGGAAGTGCGAACACCTTTGCTTAAAAGAAGGCCAACAAGTCTGCATAAAGATGCAGCGAGGGATGGTGGTGTACATCACAAGACCGCCAACTACAAGACCGACAGTGTGTTCATTGTGGGAGCTTCGTATTGTGGCCACTGTCCGTGTTTCTTGGGCTACTTTTTGATCGCTGGTGTTTTTTCATGCTTCTCGCTCTTCATGGTGAACTCCCCTGTTGCTCCCGTTGCTGTTCAGGCCCACTACTCAACCAGTTAGCATTCAACCTATGTACAGCATCATCCCTGTTTGGCTATATGCATACATGCTTAGGTTCTATACCCAAAATGCTTCACTCTGTGTAACCAGATACCCAAACAAACACAAACGCAGTACCGTGAGTCCCACTTAAGGGTCATCCGTTCTGTTTCAGCTCTTTCACCCTGCCTTTAAACTTCCATGCTGCCCACTAACATAATGTCAAAGAGGATTCCTCTCTCTATTGGCAGACTTATAGATCTGACTGAGACTGACAGCACAAAAGTTCAGAGTTCAGCCCCCCGGCAGAGCTATAAACAGACCAGAAGTGGTTGATAGGGGTCTTTGACTCTCCCCGCCTATCTTCTCTCTCTCTCGTAACGTGATACTGTTTCAATTAGGCTCCAGTGCCACACACAAAGCATCGGGGTATTAAGCAGTATTAATCAGTGCCACTTCTCACAGACGCTCACGCCTCATTTCTTTTTGTTGTTTGTTTTGTTGTGTTTTGTGGCTTCGACTCAAAGAGCTTTTTGTGACAAAAAAAAAAAACAAAAACACCTGAAAGCCCTAAATGTTGTTTTTGCTGTCGCTTCTTCCTGTGTGCCAAAAACATCTTGACACAGTTTCATTCAATAGCAGCAGAAGTCTGATAAATTAGAAAATTAAATCATAAATAACACATTTTGCATCCACAGTGTGAAAAAAACACCCCCTAAAAGAAATAGAAAATACCTGTTAGGCACAAATATATAAAAAATGAATATATATACATAGCAAAAAAATCAAATATGATACACTTGCGTAAAGCTTGGAGTGAAAGTGCATCTTATTTTGGAGTCTTTCCCCCATCTCATAACTGAGGTGAATCTATTTAGGAGGCCACTAGATTCTTGGCAAGAAATGTGTCACCGTCGTGGCGGGTGACACTCGGTTTCCTCTTTTTGTTCTGCCGTTCTTACTCAGGCCGATGAACATCCTCGGGTAGGCAACCGACTCGTAGGCATTGTAGTTGTTGGCGAGGAGCTTCTCTCTGAACTTACAGTCGTTGGTGTAGTGTGGCTAAAAAAGAAAAGAGATTATTTGAAATGCTGATTGTTTGAAGGCAGAGACAAAACAAAGATGTGGGGACATTTTTGAAGGGGGATTTCAAATCTGCATTGTTCATTGTGATTACTATCAAACAATCGCTTTCTTTCTGACTGCAGGGCTCGTATTGTACAGGAGCTGTTTCAGACACATTTTACACAGTAAATACTGTGTGAAATGAATGATGTGAGCGCTGCAGGACTCGGGACACCAGGCTCTGATTGGGCCACTTTTGCTCAGTGGGATGGGAATCATAAGGCACTATGTAAGTTTTTTTTTTTTCAATTCTTAATCTCACTTTTAAAATTAAATATTAAGAATCTGGGTTCTGTTTGGAATGCTGTACCACTTCAGCTCTACTCTTTATTTTACTGGTGCAACTTCAGTAAATCTAAAATTCCCCTCATGCTACCACAAACTGAAGTTACTGAGCGGCCACTTCACCCTATATTATTTAGCCGATTATATCTGAAACAACCATGATAATAAAACAAAAATAAGACACTTTTTGTTGATAAAGAAACATGACTTAACTCTCTAATCCAGATGGTTTCTTACTTCATATTCAAAATCTGTCTCTTTCAGGTCTCAGCAGTATTCAGAGAACGTGCTGTTGTTTTTAATGACGTTTCAAATGGTGTATTAAGACACTTTGCATCTGGTCCCAGACAGTATCGCACTATGACTGCATATTCATCAGCATCCAACAGAAATGCTATCAGCTGCCTGTCCCGTATCTCCTTTTGGAACGATACTTTTGAAAACACTAACTGAAAGTGGTCACGGCTTTTATGAAGAAAGAAGCATCTGACTAAAATGGTCATTTTAAATGATTCACAGCTGTTACCTCTGAAGATGTTCTAAAACCAGCAATAGAAGCTGAAACTGGGGGACCTGTGTGTGTTTAGTAAAAGTCATGAACTGTGATGCATTTCTCCTGAGACTGCAACCAAAAATGAATCTTCAACTAATATGATGAACTTTTTCAGATCCATTGGTAATGCAAATTTGCATTAGTTGGCTCAAAAAAAGTGTTCATAAGGACGATGATATGCTGCACACTGTTAATTTATTTTTAATGCATGGTAAATAGCACATTCACATCTAAATAGTAAGGCTATAAAAACAATCTCTGAGCATCACCTCTTGTTCTTGTTCCCTGTTTTACATAAATTGTAAATTGTTAATTTGATAAAAATAAAGTCGTAAAAAAGTTGGATGTGGTCCTAAAAGTACAGAAATTGTAGCTGAACACAGCTATCAGAGTTAGCAGAATTCATTTTGCTTCTACTTAATGTGAACGGAAATTTGATGTATTTATTATATGCTTTTAATAGCATAACAGTTTTTAATTGCTACTTTTTCTCAAACAGTAAATCCAGCAGATAACAGTAAACATGGTTTGTCTGACATTTTCATCATTTTCCATCAAACTAAGCCAGTGTTGTTGTGGGCTAACATGACAAATTAAAGGAAAAACCCTGAACCCCGTTAAGCTGTGGAGGCGCTGCACTGAGGAGTTGCTGCATATCAGCACTGGGTTGTTCAGAGTAACTGACCTTATCCTTTTTTTTCTTTATTCCTGATGGAGGTGATCTCTTTGAATCAGAAGAATCACCACCACAGTGCTGTGAAGCTATTCTGCTGGCATAGCTAAGCAACAGTTTGTTGTCCCTGGGTCCAAACATTAGGTAATAGCTTCTCTAAACTGCTCTCTGTGCTGTGAGCTCTTTTATTTTATGACTAATTAAATATGCAACAGTATGCCAGCATCTACATTTCATTTGTCTGAGACTTTACATCGAGGACATTTCTGTTTCAGCACTTTAAAGTGTTCAAGGGTGACAAGTCCAGCTGACAGGACAATGTAAACTGTGCTATGCTGATTCCAGTATTCTAACCCAATTATATTATTATTAATATACATTTATGTCTAAAGATTAGATTACATATTTACTGCATTTATGTCAGTTAAAAATGACTGAATGATTCAGTCATTTTTCATCTGACACTGGCTTCAATACAATTTATCAAACAATTTCCAGACTTTTTAATCCTGCTGTCTGTCTGGGTGTTAGCTTCAGAGGCTCGGCTTCACGACTTCAGCACTTCTATTTTTCTTTTTAATCATACCAACACACAGGCATATTTTTAATAGAGCTGGGCATCAATGTTGCAACAAAAGATGCAACTAAATGTGTACTGAACTTTCCTTACCAAGCTGGTGGACGGGTGGGTGATTGTTTGGGTGGGTTGGCTGTGTGTGCAATGTAGACTTACAGATCCATACAGCTTTCCTCGTCGGTTCATGGCCACAAAAAGTCCGCTGTGGATGCCGAGCAGGGTGACCACGCCTCTCTCCACCGGAGAGATCTGCAGAAGACCTGGACAGAAAACAAACCACACTTACTGAAACATCCTGACGTGATGGACAGAATCTGCCATTGTGATCATGTTGCTCCTAACAGAGCCACTGATATTACTGCATGTGTCAGGAAGTGAGGTGGGTGGTCAGGTGCTTGTTGCAGTAACAAAGCATTGAGATTTTAACTATAAATTATGATAAACACATATTTTACAGGGGACACTTCAAGAGTCTTTATTGCATTTGGCAAAATGTGGCAGTCTGTAACCCTGATCTCAGTTCATTCATTAACAAAGGATCTCTTTTAAGGACTTCAAGCTACAGCACACGAATGTAAGTGATCAGATGTCAGGATTAAAGGAGTTAAGTTCAATCTTGTGCATTTCATTTAAAGTTGGGCTGCTTTTTTTTTTTTGGGTATGATTGAATATTTGCAACTTCAGAAAACACAGAATTGACTCCAGCATGCAACAGCCTAACCTGAACAATCAATATCTTGCCAGTGATCACTCATCTTTGAGACACTATTGGAATAAATGGCATCAAATGCAGAAATCTGTGGTGTACTGAAGCCCAGCTAATGCATTTCCTCTCCAGACTGCCTGTGTCCTTTTGTTCCATGCATCGTTTTAAAATGTGTTTCAGTGGCTTAAATTCCTCGCTTAGATTTTCTGTAATGTATATCCCTGAATTTTTACGCCTTGTCTTAAAATAGTACGGAGGCGGCACAGAAAAAACAACGAGCTTTAAGTTCACCAGTGGAGACAGTCACTTCCACAGCTTCCCTTTTTTCACTTGGGGTCACAATTCATCAGCCCAGGATGGCAGGGATTGGCTCTGACATGTTAGAGAAACATACGTTTAAGCGCAAATGTGACAGGATGTATGATTTTGATGTGGGCGCTCCGCTGGGGTGAAGCTGTATTAACAGATGAGCCCACGCGCTCTGACCTAACTTTAGGTGCTGGCTGGCCTGGATCCGAGCGGGCTCTGGTTACACACCAGCGGAAAGCAGCAGCACAATTAAATGGACGGCACAGCGGCACTATACACTCCAGATGTTGATCCTGACGCGTGGATCAATATCTGTGCAGATGCGCTGTCTGACAGCATGAGCGGCATCTCCGTCAGGAGCGCCGAAGAAACACAAATCATGGCTTGGATCAGGTGTGAGGCGACGGTAAGGCCTTGTGAGAAGAAAATGCACCTTGCTTTCAGTGACAGAAATTTCTTTTTTTTTTTAAACAATCAAGCTTAAGTTATTAGTTCCTGTTTTTATAAGTTATTCAAATATTTCTCTAACGGTGTCTTTGCTTTGTATTTCCAGCTAATAATAGGCTGAGCCACACCATTAAACAAGTCAAAAGTGAGGAAATAAATAATAAATCGCGCGTGCCTGATTAACGAATAGCACAACTTACTGTAACGACTTTCGTTGTGTACTCCCGTTATTCTGCCGTCTGGTAACACCTGAATATGAAAACCGATGCCCACGTTGCAATAGAGGCGCCGCAACCTTTTAATGCCCAGGAGGTAGTCGCTGTCCCGGCCGATCTCCTGCCGCTTCTCCCCCGGGATTCGCGCCAGGGACCGGGAGTAAAGGGCCTCCCAGCGGTCCGCCGTGCCGTTCAGGCCGGGGGCACATCCTGCCAGTCTCGTCACCAGGCCCAGGACCAGGACTGTCCGCAGGGCCGCCAGAGAGCCCATCCCGGGTCTGGCTCTGAGAGCAGCTTCCCGGCGTTTGCCTCTCCGGTGAAGGGAGAATAGAGCCAAGAAGCAGAAGCGCAGCAAACAGGGTCGTGGGGAAGTGTCGCTCATTCCAAGACCGACGCAGGCTTCAGCGCCTGAGAGACATTGATCTGCATGGACGCTGAGCAGCCATGCCTCTATATTTATACCTACAGACACATTACATCACAGCTCCACACTTAGTAAAAATCTACTTATTCACAGTCAGGCGCACCAAAAGCAGGGCTTCATTGAATTCAAATAATGGTCGTCTTATCTCGGAGAAAAGTCAGGAGTTTGTGGAAAATAAACGAATAAAGGCTTTATAATGATGAAAAAACGTCTTTGTGCAAGACTTTCATTATCAGCAGCAGAATATCATAATTTATGTATGGGAGGATGTAAAATAGGAAACCGCCAAGTTAACACACAGGAGACAGTTCTATAAATGAACAATAACAGGAAAAAAACACAGGTCCAATTCAACCCAATGAAAAAAAACCGCGCTAACTTAAGACTGGTAGAAGGGAAATCATGTCCCGGGCCCTTATAGAAAACAATGGTAAGACTAAATACAGTTTGTAGTGTGATAAGTATGCTGTCATTGTTGACCAAGTCATTATTCAGTTCTCAGTTCCGACTGAAACCACTGTGTGGTCTGCTAATAATCCTTGCAGCATAGTATCTGCGTTTATATCCAAACAAATCAGCCTTGCGTTGCAGGTGAGAATGTAATTAAAGTTACTGCTGGATGGAAGGATTCTTTTAATTGGGGTATCCAATGATTCTACACTGGCCATAGGTGTGAATGTGAGCGTGAATGTTGGTCTGCATGTGTTAGCCCTGTGATGGACTGGCGACATGCCTACAGTGATGGATGGGTTGTTTACAGGAAATGCCTACAAGGAGTTAACCGGTTTCTTTAAACGTGCTGAAGCTGTACAGTCTGTGTATTTGTGTCTGGGCCTTATTAAAATCTGCCCTTTGTTTTCAAGCCACTCACACCTCAGAGATAACATTTTTGCTTTTGCTTCAGTTACTTTTTGGAAATATGATCACCACCTGACATGAAGGATGTTTTTGATTTGAAATCCTTGACATCTTTCAGCGCATATCTCTCTCCTGTTATTTGACTATTTCATCAATATGATTATTCTTTATTATTTATCTCTGCATTGGAGTAATGGTCTTTAATGTCTTCCAGCCCAGAGGCAGAGTTCTTTTTGAGTGGCTCAGTCCTGCTCTCCTGTGATCAGGCATGAAATATTTTCTCATATTTACATTCAGCTGACCTGCAGTACACTGCAACACTGTTTCTTTGTGCGCAGCCAAATAGTTCCGGAATGCAAGCAAATCTTAGACTGTCTGCTAGGTGTAAAGCCTCAAGGCTGATGACTACCTTCTTCTTCCTTCAGCTGGTCCCTTTAGGGTTTGTCACAGTGGGCCATCTGCACCGTCTTCTGTCACCTCAACTCTCTGCATGTCTTCCTTCACTGCAGTCATGAATCTTCTGTGTGATCTTCCTCTTTTCTCACTGCCTGGCAGAATGACTCACATTCCAGCAACCCAAAATAATGCAGTCTGGTGGATGAAAGGACCATTGCAGTGTGTGGACCACAAGAATAGCAGGTAGGCCATAAAACCTTTAGAATATTTGAAAAGCATGAAGGCCATCATATACAACCCAAGGACTGCTGGGACAGCTCCTCAAATATCAGAAATGGTGAGCTTGTTTACTTCCAGGAAAACTGAAGCGCTGCTCCAGGGCAATTTCTAGACTGCTGGACTGACACGGCTAGCTCCAGAAAAACTGATGAACTAATGGACTGCTTGAATTTCAGGGCAAATGAGACATCAGTGGACCTCCAGAACAACCAATTAACTGCCGGACCTTCAGGACATCTCATGAACCACCAAATATCCCGAACAACTGATGGACTCCCACAGCTCATCAACAACTAATTACATGACTGACTTTAGGAGTCTATTTAGGCTGATACGTGATAGAACATAGGATCATTTTAAAGAGTCTCCCTTGTAAATGAAGACATTCATGTGAACTGTTTTACACCAGCAGGTCCCATGCTGTCGCTGTCCATGGTTCTGTAATCTCCTTTTATCAGGCTAAAATAAAAGTAGGCTGATATGTTTCTTTTCATTCATGTTGCGATTTGTAAGTTATGCCTGACTTTATTTTCTGTTTGTGCTGTACTGACATTATTGTGGTTTTTAGTTGCATGTATGCAATGAATTGTGCTAAGCGAAGGGCGTTTTAGATTTCACTGGGTGACAGCTGCAGTTCAGAGCTTAAAATGTCTCAGCCTTCAACACGTATTCATTTGCTGTCTTGTTTATTTATCACTTACCAGCCCATGCATGGCATCTTTATGATTCAGAAAGATGAGGTGATGGCAGCAGTTTCTTAATTTGTTTTAATCAAAAAGCATTATCACTAACTGTGACCGCGAGAAACTATGTTTAGTCTTTCGTTTAACCTTAAAAGTTTCAGCCAATGCTGCAAAAAAATCATTTCTAACACTGCACAGATGATTGTTGGCCAGTAACTGATTTGTGTACACAAAGCGAGTCAGTCTTCTAAATGTTTTCATGCCGAAAACTTGATTTCATCTGAGCCATCTTGGAATTTTGTCAGGTTTGTTTCATTTATTCCTTTATCCTTGGTCTGCATTAGTTATTATCTTGTAACAATAAGTTTAAACACACACACACACACAAAAAACAAACAAAAAACAGTGCACATATCATTCAGATATGACCCTGGAATTGTGTCACATGTGCAGCATGTGAAAAGGTGAGATGTCTGTTAATGAGTGTGTTCTCTGCATCCAAACTGGGGAGGAGAGATTTCAGCTGATGTTGTTGGAGCAGTGCAGCTCGACAGAGTGCATCCATTAAGTGACTTGTTGGTGAAATTTACTTTCCCTTTATTAATGACAAATTAGTAAACATGTGATTAAAAAAATAAAAATTATCGACTATTTCTGACCACTTTTTAGCAAGGTCTTACGTAAGAATCTGCTGTCCAGACTTATTGTTTTAAAAGTAAAATACTTGCGCCGCAGGTTTCAAAAGAGTGTAAATTCTGCGGTAAATACAGTAACAACTGAAATCAGCATGAGACTTTGTTAGATTGGTTGCAGATTGATAGTGAAATAATTCAATGAAAATCCAAAACTCACTAAGCCAATAAAAAGACATCTATTTGATGTAGACACACCACCGTTGTCAGTTAATAATTCATCGTAATTAAAAAAATATGAACACTTTTGTACTTTGACCAGCATGTGGTCAATAAAAATTCCAAACTGACTGGATAATTCCTGTTTCCTGACAGCGAGCTACCTACAGAGGGCATCCAACTGCCTTGCTGAACTAAGGGCACTGGAAGCAAACTCAGATATGTCTGAACCTCTTCCTGTAGGAAACATTCCTGTAATGAGCATAAGGCTGATGCTTAATAGACCATATAATGCAGTTTTAACAATATATGCCTTTCTGTTCACCAGAATACTCTTTCAAATCAGTCACTTTAACCAATGTACTTCTGTAAGACAACAACTGACTTCTTTTTTTTTTTTTTTTAATGTAACTCAGAGTACAAGAACCTTCTTTGTATTAAAGGGTCTGATTGGTCAAACTCATTAACTGATTTAAATGCAAAATCCAAATTATTTGCTATCTTTGCAAGCTGACTGCTCATGATGATGATGGCATAACAACTTTCAGTCATTCTCACACACACTTGCAGAACTTGGAGTAAAAGTTTTTAAATAGAATTTTTTTTTATTGTTTTTACTAATGTAATAAGATATAAATCATTTCTCTAATATCTGAAAGAATGACATTATTTACACGTAGAAGGACAAAAACGTGTCCCATAATTTCCAGCTTACCGAAGATGTCCATCACTACTTATCAGCCTGGTAGTTGTTCCAAATAAACCTCATTATTATTATTGCCTGGCTGATAAAGTTTAATAGGGGAAAACCTTCAACAGGTTTACATGGATGGAAAGAGCATTGGAGGAGATTCGGAAGAGAACTTTTCCTAAAAGTAGCATTCAGGGAGGGGCAGGGGCCAGGATAGGCCCTGACCCCTCTGAAGTCCTGCATTCCTGATGAGTAATCTTAGAGTTTCACATTCATAACAAGCCATAGCAAGGTGTCGCACTTTCGATGACACAGTTTCTGCTTTCAGAAGGGCCAGCCTTGTTTATCAACTATGCAGCTTTTGGTCTGTCTTTCAAAAAAAAAAAAAAAAAAAAAAAGCCCAAATGTCTCAGGCGGCATTGCTTCCCAGGACCCCCCTGGGAGGAGGTATTGTCCGGGCCAGGAAGCCTTCCCTGCCTGCAGGTATAGAATGACAAGGCTTTCTATGCAGCTACCTATAGATGTGAGTCAAGCACAATAAAACCTGAAAATCCAAAAAAGTCCAAATGCTGCTTGTGGTGAATTTCGCATTGATAGTTGTGTCTGCACTGGTCCCTCCTGCAGCAGCCTGCGGTCACTTTAACCAATGTGCTGCAGCAGGGAAAGAACGAAAATCAGAATGCAGTGTGTACAACTAAATTCAATGTAAATCTGGTCTTAATTTTTTAAAGGGAGCCCTCCAAAACACGATTAAAGAAACCTTAGGCAAGACTCAAAGTACCGCACATTGAGTCTTGCCTAATATCCAGTTATTTTACACCACTTGTCAGAAACTAAAGTTCTGATTGTGCATTTCAGATGTTCCTGCCTTCAAAGAGCTGCGACCAATAAAACAGAACATTTGATTTTTATGTTTTCCACATATAAAAATAGGATGTCTTGCATAAATAAAAAAATTTAAAAATGATAAATAACCAAAAAAACAAAACAAAACAAAAACAAAAACCATTTGCATGGTGTCCACAGCTGCATTATCTCTACTTCATCTATTACCTCAGAAGAATCAGATTCAGTTGTGTGAAGAAAAATTTATCAGTGATATTTCTGGTGAACAAATCACAGAACTACTGGAACAAGTCCGTAATTTTTTCACCTCGGATCAGTACCACTGTGTTCTCTGCTGGAACCAGGCGATGAGTGGACACTAGAAAACAACAGCAAAATGGCTATAATGCAGAAATAGTTATATCAATAACTTACAACACAGGAACCAAATAAATATCCATATCATTAGTAAAATATTTCAGTTTACAGACAGTAGACTATCACATTGTAAGAATGCCACAAAATTACTGAGTGGAATTAGTGAAATCTTACATGGATTTCTCCTTTGCTTCGGAAAAAAGTGCTTTGCTGTGTGATGTCCCTCTTCAGTGTCCATTGTGTTTGTTAGCACTTAAAAATAGCAAAATATTATATTCTTTGTTATCTCAGCTTTTGATAAATGAAAAGCTATAAAGTTGCTGTACATGCCAAAGGTATATACAAAAACAGAATCACTTTTAAAAGGCTTTTCTTCTCTGTGGAGTTGGTGGTAACATGAGTTCTCATTAAAGGAAGAAATGCTGAATGAACATGAACACCTTTGTTTACGAGGCAGGAGCGTTTTTAGTGTGGTGTCAGTAAAAAGCTAATTATAAAGCTGTGGCAGGTGTGAGTGAATGTCTCCTCAAACTGGAAGATTTAGTCTTTGCCCCAGCACTTGAAGTGGTCTTCATTTTTTTCCTTCTATTTTTTCCTTTTTCCCCCCCTGTGAATCAACAAAAACTTCCACTAATCCAGAAGGAAGAATCCAAATCATTTATCCGCATCCTCCACTGCTGTCAAGCTACAGTATGTGCCAGGATCAAGCTCCATACTTAGGTTATTTAGGCAAGTCACAGAACGGTGAGAGCAGAACTCTCCTCCAAATGTTTGAGTCATCTGGCTGTCAACCCCGGCCTTTCCGAGCACGATGCCGGCGTCTCCGGCGTTCACCACGGCGGCTGTGGTGATGTGCGTGATGGTGTGAACCCGGACTCTCCCTTAGCCGCCTCACCATTTCATGGTCCTTGTTACCCAGCACCCTAGGCAGAAAGAGCGAGGCTTTGTCTGTGCTTCGGGTTTTAAAGCCTCGCCGCGGCCGCCCTTTGCCGTTAATGGAAACGTACCACTGTCTCTTGGCGCTTGCTCGACGCTTGCTGCTGCTGCCGCCTCCTGGTGATACAGGCTGCTCTGTAGAGTGGTGGCGGGAGGCGTAGGTGTTGTACCCCAACTCATGGATCCTCTCCACAAACTCACACTCTTTGTTGAACACTTCCTGGGGACATGAGGATGAATGTAAGAATGAACCACGTTAGTCTTTCAGCTTGCCTTTATCTATGTGTGTCTCTTGGATAACAGGAAAATTTCCGAGTGTTTCCATTCTGCCTACGTCTGTAAAAGCGCGCTGCAGGAGAGACCCCCTTCCCCCCGCATTAGCTGCATATATATA
>JAVDPK010001104.1:251577-274645 GCA_034780415.1 Cichlasoma orientale
ACACCACAGAACGAGCACAATGCATTGTTTGAATTTTCATTCAATTCACAAAAGGAGCATTGTAATAGCTGTCATGACAGGTTCAGTGTTAAAAATGACAATGTGAAATTAAGGCAAAGCAAGGAGACTCGAATATGGGCCCCTTACGGCTGTTAACCTGCACCGGTATCATGCAATGGCATAATTGACGTAGGGGGAAACAAATAAACAAAAAATTTAATAAGAATTCTGCGTCATTTTATAACCGCAGCAAGTGAGTGCAGAAAGCCTGAAAATGTATTTTGCGTCCCCCCTGAAGCTCTGCGCGCTGAACACGTAATTCCGTCCTATCATATGAGTCACACAGGAGTTATATGTGTTGAAGAGAAGATGGTGATAAGATGAGTGCACACACCGAGGCATACAGCCGTCCTTTATCATTCATGGCCAGATATCTCCCAGAGAAAAGCCCCTTTATGGCCACAACACCAACATCCACTGCTGTGATTTCCATGATGCCTGCGATACACAGAACACATTACAGTCACATCATATTTCTATGTAGCACATGTTTAATATAACGTTTTTCATGATTTACATTTCACAGCGTTTCCTGTATAAATGCATGCAAAAGTATGGATTACTTTACTAGTTATTCTTTAGAAAACTGAAATTAAATAAAGTGCAAATTTCTGCAAAAAATTTCAAAAAGCAAGCAAACTTTTCCTTGTAAAGTAAATAAAATCTCCGCCATATGCCGTTAAATGTATCCGTCAGGACAGCGTCAGGATGACTTTGGCTGACCGGCATCTTCCACATTAACCTGCACGTCGGCGGCTTTGCAATGACATGATTTCACACGCACACAGTGTCATAGCTTTATGAGAATCCTCTTCCTCTTAAAAGATGAATACTCACTGAACGGGTTGTTTTCATCCAGTGACCCATCTATTTTCCCATTATCATGGATCTGAAGATGATATTTGGTAGCGCAGTAAAGTTTCCTGCGTCTCGGCGCTCCTCCGAGGTGCTCGTACACTCCACCGCGTCCCCCGGCGTCTCTCCGATGCCGGGGGTCGCAAGCCTGGCCCGATGCGCAGCGGGGCCGAGGACTAACGGGATCCCACAGGCTCAACAACACCAGCAGAGCTATCATCAGCATTGTGGCATGGCCGGAAAGCGACGATTGTAGCGAAATAAAGCAGAATTCCTGCCCCACACTCGGGGTCCCATTAAAGTGTCGGGGCCTTTACGCTGGAGAGCTTCAGCTCTACGCACATCCGAACACGACAGGCAGCTCTGACAGCACACCCGCCTCCGAAGTGGAATCCTCGCTTGTGCTGCTGAAAAGCCCTCCTGTGGACCCGACTGAGAGCCTTTGCTCAGAGTGAGCGCAGATATAAAAGAAGCTTGTGGCGACAATGGGCTGAACTCCAACCAACTGATACAAAGGAAAAGGGGAGACAAAAAGGTATCGGCCCTGTGTGAAGTGACAGCGGCGTGGATAAAATTACATAGTGGCTGAAAGAGCAATTAGACATTCCAAATTATACAGATGGGCTAGGCCAGCCACCGCAACAGGTGATGAATAAGACTGCTGCGAAAACCCGTCTTCATTTAAAAAAACGAAAAAACAACCCAAACAACAACAACAACAACAATAAAAACTTAATTTAACTGTTGACTTCTGACAGCTACACAGCTACAGGTTTTCATCTCATTTTCTCACGCTCTAAGAGTCAATTTGGCCACTTTATAAACAACTTTTTCAACCAGATTTCTGAGTTTTTTGTTTTGTTTTGTTTTTAAATCATTCTGAAGCAACAAAAATATTAAGCACTTCAACTTTTGGGTGGTCTACATCCTCTTATCCTTCTTATTCCTAATTTAACAGGTGCTTGCCAAGCATGCACAGTTAAACCATCATGAAGGTTCTGAGGTCAATATCAAGTTTGTTCAGTCTGAAGCGGTCCCGGCTGGTAGCACATCATTCAGAGAGATATTTAAGAGACGCCAGTGTAGGTTAACGGGGAAATCAAACCCAACTGTTTGACTTAAAAGTTACCAGCTGAGTGTGTGTTCTCAAGTATTTATATGCTCCTGTGAGCTTTGCCAATGCTGTTATATTAGGAAAGACGTGAATATTGTGTCAAAAGGGCTCTTTCCATGTGCTCCTCACATCACAGAAGCTCTCTCCTGTGCGTTATTTTTTATTGTTTACCCAAGCAGTGGATTGTCCCAGACTTTTCCCATCCTAATGCCCCAGCCCTGGCTAGGCAGCAGCCGGTGGGCGGAAGAGCAGCAGGCTAAATGACTACTGCCTAAATTGCTTCCATCTTGGTTGCATTATGGTTTTCATTCTGGTAATTAGCACCATCATCTACAAATCTCTCTGCCCTTTGGCACTGCTCCACTGCTGCTATGAAGGCCTCTGCTGAGAATCCCCCAGAGAGTAGACGGTTAATTTGTCTTCCCCTCCCATACATCACCCAGCTAGCTGCCCGTGTCACTTTATTTACCCTGATGATCAGAAAAAGCCAACTCTTTTAATTACAAATGTGTGTGATTTATGCCTCCAAGACCCCTTAGGAGTCAGACAACACACCAAAACATCAGCCAGGCCGTGTGTATCAGAGGTTGTTCTGGTGGCCATTTCTAAGTGAGACGCTCTTGATGTGGTTAAATGCTGGAAGAGGGTGGAACCTTAGATGTGGTGTGCTGTTTCTCTCAGAAACTATTTTAATTATGCTCCCCTCCACACCGCCCACAAAGCATCTCAGCAATAAGCAGGGCAAATGCTCTCAATTTGTGATACTCATTTCTTCTTCATACACATACACATTTCTTCTTCTTCACGTTTGGAGACCTGCGTGTTGTTGTTTTTAGGTTAAAGTGTCAGTTATGATTCAGCTAAATGCAAACTGTCATCTTCAGTCAGATCTTGTATACAGATGCAATCGAGTTAGTAGCTGGAACCTCGGTGCTCTGTTTGTAACACCGTCATTCAGCTGGACAGCACTCCAAACTTTACATATGTCCAGATGATTTAAAAGGTTATATTCACATTTTTTAATATTTCACCAAATCAAATGAACATAAAGAGTCCTCATAATGAGCTCAAACTGAAACACAGTGGAAAGCATAAAAAAAAAAAGAGTTTGGGCAACAGGTGGGCACACTCTGGATAGGTCACAAGTCCACACAAACAACCAATCACAAAGCAAGTTCCACAAAGAAAGGACCCAGCTGACTGCAGGGTCAAACCTTTTTGCGGTGAGATGACGGTGCCAACCACTTTGCTACCTGTCACAAAAAAACTCATACTGCGTGGGGTGGCTGTAGCTCAGGAGGTCACCTACTAATCAGAAGGTTGGTGGTTCGATTCCTCGCTGCTCCAGTCTGTATGCTAAAGTATCCTTGGGCAAGATACTGATCACCAAGTTGCTCTCCGACGCAACTATCGGAGTGTGAATGTTACATAGCTTAGAAAGAAGCTCTTGTATGAATGGGTGAATAAGGCATGTTGTGCTTTGAGTGCTCAACGTAGAGTGGAGGAACCAGGAGTAGAATGTTAAAGGTGTATGAAGAGTGAAACACAAAAGAGATGCAAAGTGGTTCTCAGCGCAAAACCACCTGATCCGACCTTAACTTTAAGCTTTATGAAAAAAAGTTTTCACTCATATCTAGAGCTGCTTTCAAACTCCAAACTGGGAGCTGGTTCCACTGGGGAGGAGTCTGATAGCTGAAGACTGCCTCCCATTCTACCTTCGGAAACTCTAGGAACCACAAGTAAGCCTGCACTCTGAAACCAAAGTAAGATCTAGCAGGAAAATTACAGAGAAGTTCTCTGAGGGAATCCACTGAACAAATCACAAAGATGCAGCTAACACATGCACAGCTGTAATCTAGTGCATGGCACAGATGTGACTGCAGGTCAGACTGCTCGCATGCTGTGTTGCAAGTGTTACTTAAAGGTTTAGAGGTTCAGCTCAGTAAGTGATGTGACTTTGACAGAAAAGTCAATGGAGTGGGACGGGCCTGCAACATGCCTCTCCTCTGCTGCTCACCACATTTAAAGACCATACAACAAAAGTGAGCTGGTAGATGTCTCTTCTCCAGTTCTGGGGCAGGCAGCTAAATGCCAAATTACCCACATTTTATGACTGATGTATAATATTTTAAATGGAAAGTTTAGCCAAGGCATGGCTACTCAGTGGATGAACAAAGGGGGGGCTATTTTTACTCTGCTCCGCTCCACCTTGGCAAAACATACGTTGGCATGGTTGTGCATGAATGGTGAAATCACGCAGTGTCACAGTGGTTATTGTAGCTGCATTTACGTTGTCATAGTTTCTATTATATTCTACTAAAATCTGTATAGCTTCTGACTTTGAAGTGACCCACGTTTTCCCCATTTTGCAGAGCAAAAGATGGTGAGAACCTGTGCTCAGCCCATAATGACAGCCTTCACCTCTCTCTCTTTAAACCCAGTGGGAAAAGGCTAGGCTGGAAAAGTGTGTTTCCTGCTGTGTTAACTTTTGAAAATGATAAAAAAAAAATTGGATAAAAATGGTGGTCACCCTGCACATTCCACATATTTGAATTGAACTCAATTTGCTTTCTTGCATGGATAATGAGTTCCTTCAGAGAATAATCAGCAATGACTGAATGAGTGAATAAATAAATACATCAAAAATATATATATAAAAAATTAGAGCCATAGTACAGAAGATATATTTCCTCACAAATATATTTTTTGGAGAGCCTTGTAAAATTTATCCTGTTATCAACACAAAACAAAGTTAACTAAATGATCAAAGTAACCATTCAAGTTCACATTACACTGCACACTTGTATTCCTGACCATCTAGCAAGGTGGCAGGACTGACCGTTCCCGCCACGTCCTGGGTGTGTTTTGGATGTATTCACACCGTGTTCAGAAGAAACAAGACAACGAGCGGTACATTTGTCTCAAGAGAGAAGTTTGGCCAATTCTTGAATACTGAAATATTTACATTTTCTTTTGCCATCATCCACTTGACAAATGAATCCAAACCCAGTCATGTGAAGTGCTCTTCCACAAAAGCCAAAAGCATACATTTTAACTTTCCCCTTTTGCTCCTTCATTCACGAATCAAAGCAAGGATTTCAGAGCTCCTTTTTAATTGACGTCTCCAAAATTCTCCCCTCTAACACTGCCCCCAAAACCCCTCTTTGCACAAAAGGGTTTCTTTTTTGCAATAATACAAAGGTTATTAGCCAGTTCCTTTTCGTCCCCCACCCCCAAACTCCCTCCCCACCTTTTTAGGAGGTACCAGTAATCCAGAGCAAATCAAAATGACCTTTGAACCCTTTCTGCTGTACTTTTTCTCATGGGCAGATTTCTTTAGTGAGGCGGTGATCAGAGGGCTGAACCCGACCGCTGCCTCTCGTCTCCTGACAAATCGCTACTGAGCTGCTTTTGTCCCCATGACTTTGATCTCACCTGCTTGTCAGGCGCTTCAGAATGAAGTCTAGTACAGTTCCAACACACAGCAAACAAATTGGCAACTATTTTATTCTACCTCCCTCCGTCTCCCTCTCTTTTATTTCAGCCCAATTGAGCCTTTAACACAGGCGTGTTGGTTTGCTGGATGACTGTTTCCAAAGCTTCCAAACAGAACTGAAAATCACACTTTAGAATGTTATACCTGGAAAATAGAAGATTATGTGGCAAGATTAAAGTCTGTGCCTCTGTTTTTACCAAATCGAGTCACACCGAAAACATCAGGACACGGCAAATCTAATGTGCGACATTTGCATATTGAAAAAATCTATGTGATTTAAACTGAATCAAAGTTGACATTTCTTTAGATTTTATAATACACACAGATCCAGCAGGCAGTCAGACCCTCTTCAGGTGTGATTGCATAGCTGGATCAAAGTTTTTCACCTTTACATACGTATGTACACTTTATGCTTCTGAATAGTCAGGTAAAAAGAACTGAAAGTAAAGCTCCTCCCTGTCTGACAGATGAAGGCACACCAATGGCTCAGTTTGTGTAACTTCTTTGGCATTACATTTGCATTGTTGGTTAATGGCTACTGCTGTTTGTTTGTTTTTTCTCATGTTAATAAGGAAAGGATTAAAATCTTGACTTATTAAGACTGCAATTTTTCCAGAGCAAGAGTTAACTGAGAGTTTTGTGGCTTGGATCTTGCAAACTGAGGGATGCTAGTCTTCAGACTTGAAGCTGTGTGGTTTTTATACTGAGCTTACATCACCCAGCCTTTATGAAAAGAATTAGACTGGAAAAGATTTGTCAGAGCAACAGTATGACACAAACTTATAAGAGATAGGGGTGCATACGCCAGTTGGGAAGTTCAAAACCTTTGTACTTTGTGTCAAGTCTCAGTAGTCAAAAACGTAACATTTGGAACCACAGAGGTCTTTGAACTCTATCCAACTCTTGGAGTGTTGTTTTCTTATAAAAGGAACCTTCACAAAAAATACTAATTCAGTTTTACCATTATGTCCCTCATGGATCAAACGTATTAATGTAGTCACTCTGGTTGCACAAGATCAGACACTGGCCCTGAGCCCCCCACACTCTGATCTCCAGTCATGAGTGGGCCTGTCAGTTTTCCCACTCTGAATTTACTTGCAGAAGGTAACTTCTCCAGGTATACATGTAGTGTGGCATTCCACATATCAGTGTGTTAACACTATGTGTTTATATTTGTGTTATAAGAATTTAATAAACTCTTCTAGGAATAAAAGGAGCCTTCCAGCTGTTACAGGGCGACAGGTGGGGCACACCGTGGGCAGGTCACCAGTCTGTGGTGGGGCTAACACAAAGAGACAGACAACCGTTCACACTCACATTCACACCCTATGGGAAATTTCAAATCACCAATTAGCCTAACCCCACTAACTGCATGTCTCTGGACTGTGGGAGGAAGCTGGAGTACCCAGAGAGAACTCATGCAGACATGAGGAGCGCTGTTGTTAATAGCATTGTTTGGTAATTCTTGCATCTAACATTAGATCACCTTCAAAGTTGTATGAGCTGCACATGACCTGAGCAGCAGTCTAGACAGTGCAAGCAAAGCAAAGTGAGCTGCGCTTTGGAACTACAAAAAACAAAACACAAAAGACCCAGGACCATGACATGCTCAGGGGAAACTTGTCACATCTATCAATCATATTTAAATGATATCCAGCTCTTGTAACAGAAAATTAAAAATGCCAGTTATAAAATGATGAATATAATAATATTATTCTTGGTTTATACTTTCTGAATTGTAAGATGTTAGGATGGTCAATGTGGAAATGTTAGCTGGCTAATAATTAGGGATGGACTTGATAAGAATTTAGCAGTTCCGATTCCATTATCGATATCATTCTCATTGGGTTAGTGAATAAAATATAACACAAACCGGGTTGGTTTGCATTAACTTTTTTTAATGTAAAGTAAAACAAAATTAAAACTGGTACAAAAAAATAAGAATTCCTCTTTCAAAATTAATACTATTAATATTTTTAACATAAAATACAACTGCAAGGTGTGCAAGAACCAGACGGAGGCAGCCA
Source organism: Cichlasoma orientale (assembly GCA_034780415.1). Classification (NCBI taxonomy): domain Eukaryota; kingdom Metazoa; phylum Chordata; class Actinopteri; order Cichliformes; family Cichlidae; genus Cichlasoma; species Cichlasoma orientale. The sequence goes on from JAVDPK010001104.1 coordinate 259,130, forward strand.
GACTCTGGCAGTTCTCATCAACTAAATGTTACAGGAGATGGAGATTGTCCATGCAGTACAGTGAGAGCAGTAGTGAAAGCAGTCAGTTACAAAATAGGCCTGCAACTATAGATTATTCCACTGATTAATCAGTTAATCTGATTAGAAAAACTTTTTCCACATTAACAATTTATCTGCATATTTTAACTTCCACACTGCAGTTTTTTTGCTGTGTGAGACAAGCAGCGGTGGATGGAGCAGCTACAAAGTTACTGATCAGGCGGTTGATGAAGGACCTCCAGCTCTTTCAAAGTAAAGGTTTTAATGGTGGTTACAGGAAAAAGTGCTGCTGTTTTGGGCGCTAGAAAAACGTTTCCTTTCCCTCTACCCGAGCTCACCATCTGAGAAACGGATTTTTTGCGCTTGCTGTGCATAAAACAGCTGCTGCTGTTGAAACACTGTGAACATAATTTTTGTAATGCTTTTGATCTTGACGCTTCCGAACCAAGTAAGGCTTGTGTGAGGTGATCACGCAAATGCGTCCTCACATCAGTGGAATCGATAAGCAAGCAGACTAACGATTCCAAGGAATTGAATTACTGGGAACCGGTTCTCTACAAGAACCGGTTCTCGATTCCCATCCCTGCTAATAATAGCGTTTATCTCAAAGCACCATTGTGTGTAAATAGAGCATCCAGGGCTGCTAGCATGACTTTTGATTTTAGCATCATTCTACAGACTGATGTCTAATTTACAGCTGGCTGAAATCAGAGAAGACGCAGCCTAACATCCTGATTTATTTAAACTTTAATTCATGTGTTGTTCCTCATGCAGATATGATATGGATGAAGATGAATGTACATTTTAATTGGGATCTTCTTCTCCAAAGCACTTCAGAAGCCACATGAAAGATCTTCCCAAATCCTTCATACTGTTGCAGGTTACATGAACAAAACCTGGAGCAGAAGTAACACTCAGCACATCAGGACAAGCAGCCGTCGTGGATTTTTCTGCCGCATGTTTTTGGCACATCAAAGTCAAAGGATTTTCTTTATGAACATGTAGGTGAGAGTGGCAAACAGCCCTTTTTGCTTGTCTTCCATGCACTCTTTGTGGTTTACATCAGTTTTCATGCAGAACAGAGGAAATGTGAGTGAGCAGTCAAACGCTGAACAAGGTGAAAAACTGCCGAAAGGATGAAGAAACTTCACAAATATATTTTTTCTTCTCCAAAAAGAAACTGTAATGTTTTTGTCCCTTTTTCTCTTTTACATGCTTTCTCTTTCTCACTACTCTCTCATTCTCGCACTGTCGCTCTTTGTCTCTCATTCACTTGCTGTCCTCTGTAACCAGATAGGACTGTTTTATACTTCTACAGCTCTTTGATTGTTGGCTGCAGGTTTCATGTGCCTGCAGAGCGGCTGCACCTTACAACAGGCAAATGATTGTGGGAGGATGAAACTCTAGAGGCCATCAATGGCTGTGACAGACAGACACGCACAGAGAGCGCGAGAGCGAGAGAAAGAAAAGCACACACCCAAATCTCCATACATAAGAAAAAAAAAAAACTATTCACCTACCAGCAACACAGACCTGCACACACACACACACACACACACACACACACACACACACACACACACACACACACACACACACACACACACACACACATAGTACATATGTATATATCTTATGTAAATGTGTGAAAGATGGGGGTTGGACAGCCGCTGCAGAGAACAGCAAATCAAAGAGCAGCTTATCTGAAGAAGACTCGTCTGAGGTTCATCCGAGGAAGATTTGTTTTGTTTTGTTTCTTTTCTTTTGTTGCCGCAGTAAAGTCACAGTGTTATGATCCCGGGTCTGTGCGTTTTAATTCTGTTGTGCTACCATTTGAGTGATTCTTAGTTCATTAGCAGTTTGGAGTTTTGTATTCTTTACAGTTTTCTTGTGTTTATGTTCTCCAGCCTTTATAGTTGGAAGGGTTCCGGTTATAGTTGTGTGTGTTTTGCTCCTTGTTTCAGCTTTCATGCCTTCCCGGTGTGTCGAGTCAGTGTTTCTGTCTGTCATGCTCAGTCATTTCTTATCTTATTTTGCTGCTTCCTTGTCCCTGTGCATTGTGTTCACTTTTGCTTTCTCTGTCTTGTTTGCTTCTGTTGTCTCGTCTTCATTGATTGGTTTCAGCTGGTGAAACCACTCTGGTGTGTTCTACCTCCCTGATTACTTCGTGTGTGTATATATTGTCTGAGTCCTCCTCTGTTTCTTTGTTGAGTCGTTGTTGGTGGCATCCCTCTTGCTGTGTTCACTGTTCATTCCTAGTTTTGTCTAAGATGACGTATTTCTGGCTCCAGTCTCGCTCAGTAAAAAGTAGTTCGTTTGTTCCTGTGTGTTCCTGTAATAAAGCTGAGTTTGAGTGTAACCCCTGTCCCCGAGTGCTGCGTTTGGGTCCCGCTGTGCTCTCCTCACAGCAGAACAGTGACGCATAAAAGAGAAGACAAACTTGAATATTCTCTGAGATTATAAATTCATTTGAAAAAATAATGCAAAAATGGTCAAATTTGTTTTTTAGTTTATTTTTGTCACAGTCAAATTGGAGTTGATTTTAGTCTAGAATTTTGTGGTGATCCATTGAGACACTGGTAGCTGGCTGTACAAGTGTGTCATGGCGTGTGGTTTTTGTCATTGTGGGTTTTAGTTTATGCTTTTCTGGTTTCGCCTCTGTTAAAGGTTTTGTGGTATTGAGGCTATTAATACTGTCTTATATCTTATTGTCCAATCTTGTTTAATGAATCCCTGTTTAGTTACTTATGGTTTTATTTATAAGTCATTTGTCTCTCATATCATAGTGGAGTGATTTACACATTTGCTTGCATGTGAAAGGTCGGTGGTTAGATCCCAGCCCCAGACACGAATGCTGTTGTGACCCCTTGTGACATGGGAGCAGCCGAAGGTAGCTGCTTCATTTGTCTTGTATATAATTTTACTTCAATGTCTGATTAGTTTCAGCTGTGTCTTGTTATCCTGGTGTTTCTATTTCCCTTGATTACCACACACACACACTATGTTGCTAAAAGTATTCACCAGTATGCCTTCATACACATATGAATGTGAGTGACATCCCATTCTTAACCCATATGATGTCGGCCCACCCTTTGCAGCTGTAACAGCTTCACCTGTTCCGGGAAGGCTTTCCACAGGTTTAGGAGTGTTTATGGGAATTTTTGACCATTCTTTCAGAAGCGCATTTGTGAGGTCAGACACTGATGTTGGAGAGAAGGCCTGGTTCACAGTCTCCACTATAATTCATCCCAACTGTGTTTCACTGGGTCGAGGTCAGGACAGTCAAGTTCTTCCACCCCAAACTCTCTCATTCGTGTCTTTATGGACCTGCTTTGTGCACTGGTGCGCAGTCATGTTGGAACGGTCAGACAGGTACTGTTCTCCTGGCAAACACCAAACCCAGACTCGTCCATCAGATTGCCAGCATGTCTCCACTGCTCTAGAGTCCAGTCCAGTGACGGCATGTTTTCCAAACTGCATCTGAAGCTTTGCATTGTCCTTGGTCATTTAAGGCTTGGATGCAGCTGCTCGGCCATGGAAACCCATTCCATGAAGCTCTCTACACACTGTTATTGAGCTAATCTGAAGGCCACATGAAGTTTGGAGGTCTGCAGTGAAGATGGCAAAAGGGATGGCGTTGGCCAGCACTGTTCCAGTCATGCTGTCATGGAAGAAATGGATGATCCGGGTAAATGTTCCTGAACAGCGAAGGCTGGCTCTGTGCAGTCTAACTCCATGGATCCTGTCTTCATTCTCTTTCTTGCCCTTCCATAAAAGCGCACCACCCAGTGGTTCACAGATCGATCCTTCTTTAGGTAATTGCATCTCACTGACAATAACTATACAGTATCTGTTTTGTACCTTGTACCTTGCCCATTCTGCTCAACAGGACTGTTCTTCTCTTGGGTCTTGCTGTTACTTCACCTTGTTTGGTATCATTTTGTTCACCACAATATAACACGTGTGAATGAACAGTTATTTTTTTCATTTTGACATATGGCATTAATACATTGGCCCTAAAATCACACAAAAAAACACGATGCAAAAACAAGTTTGCATCTTGGACCGCTGGGGTGGAAGTGGTTGTTTCTGTTTCTGTGGGAACAAGTTAGCATGAACTGACTGAATCATATTACACATGTGTTCAAGGCACTGATGGGTAGCATGTTGCTCAGCCAGGGAGTGTAAGACTCAATCATGCTGGCCAAGCAGCGCGCCTTGATCAGATAAAGCTCTGTGAACTGGGTCTGCAGAGTCCATATGGCTATGGATAAGTCTCATAACTAATGATGGCAGAGACTGTTGTGGACTCTGAAGCAAGACCCAAGTACAGTTCAAATGTCTTTAACAGGAGCTTGAGTATAACAACAAAGATTTGCAACCGCGAAGCCGCTGGGAAGCTTTGGTTCTTGGCATGTGAGAAGACTTCTGTCAGAAAAGAGAAGGAGGTTAATCTGTGTTGCTGATAAAATTCTGTAGCCTCTGATGTTTTGGACTGAATTGGATTCTTACTTGAGCATACGGAGGAGACTGACGGTGGGGGAAGGGACGGGCTGCAGTTTTCCAGGAGGCAAGAGATGGTGGAGGATGGAAAGACAGGCCGGTATTTAAAGAAAAACAATTCCTTTCCACAGGAATGGACCAGCTTGGAATGTCAGGTGAGTAATTTCCACAAGGTGAGAGCTCTTCAACTGATGAGGTGGGTCTAAGGAGCAGACAGTCTGGTAGCATTAGCAATGGCTACTTGGCTAGGAATCACAGCTACCATCAGGGATCCTGGCTACCATGACCACAAAGATGACAATCTTGTGAAGAATAGAATTTTCCCTATAAATACTGGTCAGTGATGATCTGGTAAGGAACAGGTGTGCTGGAAAACCAGTAGGCTTTGCCAGCAGACGGAGACCGAGGCATAACCTCCACCTGAGAGCAATGGAAAAAGGGAGACGAGGGAGAGAGAAAGTGGAAAAGAGGACGGCAAAACCCTGACCGGCCCAAGACCATGACACATTGCTTATCGCAATCTTGGAGAGTGAGAGGATACCTACAGGAGTGGAGAACTGCAGCAGTACAGATTTTCAAGAACAAGGCTGATGTGCAGAGCTGGAGTAACTACACAAGGATAAAGTTGATGAGCCATACCATGAAGATATGGGAAAGGCTTGTTGAAGCTAGGTTAAGGACAGAGGTGATGAGCAGTGAGCAGCAGTGTGGCTTTATGCTGAGAAAGAGGGACTAAAGGTGTGATATTTGCTTTGAGAGTGTTGACAGAGACGTACAGAGAAGGTCAGAAGGAGCTTCTCTGTGTCTTTGTGGATCCAGAGAAGCAGATGATAGGGTGCCGAGAGAGGAACTGTGGTGCTGCATGAGGAAGTCAGGAGTGGCAGAGAAGTATGTGAGGGTGGTGCAGGACATGTTTAAGGACAGTAAAAGAGTATTGAGGTAGGAGTGAAAGACGGATTCAAGCTGGGGTGGGATTACATCAGAGATCAGCTCTGAGCCCCTTCTTGTTTGTGATGGTGATGGACAGGCTGACACAGTGAGGTCAGGCAGACAGAGTATGTGTGTGAATCAGAGGGAGGCAGCTGTAACAGTGGAAGGAGCACAGGTAGTGAAAGTAGATGAGTTTAAATATTTGCTGTCAATCATCCAAAGAAACAGACAGTGCACAAGAGAGGTGAAGAAGAGAATGCAGTCAGGGTGGAGTGGGTGGAGAAGAATATCAGGGGTGATTTGTGACAGACAGGAGCAAGAATGAGAGGGAAGGTTTACAAGATGGTAATGAGACCTGCTATGATGGATGGTTTGGAGACTGGAAAAAGACAGGAAGTGGATGTGGGAGAGTTGAAGATGCTAAGATTTTTATTTTTGGAATGATCAGCATGGAGTGGATTAGAAATCAGAGGGACAGCTCAGGTAGAGAAGTTTGGAGACACAGTTAGAGAGGCAGGGCTGAGATGGTTTGGAAATGTGACATATATGAGATATATTGGAGACAGGATGCTGAATATAGCGCTGCCAAGCAGGAGGAAAAGCGGAATACCGCAGAGAAGATTCATGGATGCAATGCAGGATATGCAGAGGGCAAGTGTGACAGAAGAGAATGCTCAGGATAGGATGAGATAGAGGCAGATGATCCACTGTGGCAACTTCTAAAGTAAGCAGCTGAGAGAAGAAGACCTGGATTCTTGTGGAATGGTGAAGCTGATTTCAGTGATTGTGTGGGCAAAAGCAGTCTATTAAAAGGCCACTATGAGCGAGACTCCTGTAAACAATTTATGACTTATAAATATTTGTTCCCAAAACTGTGCACTGTGTGTGACACAGGAATTCAACAAATACTGGGACTGCCTTTTAACACATACTGTAATTTAATACGTTATTATTGGCAGGTCAAATTAAACAGGTTTTTACAAGAACATGAATCTCTCATGTTCATGCCACTTGGTTTTTTAAGTGAATCTTAAATTTATTTAAAAAATTGTAGTGTATGTTACAGAGGTGAACAATTGTTCTCGAGTATTTTGCTAATGGAACTGCGTCCCATTGAAATGCATCGCATTAAAAAGAAAGTTTCCACATTGTTTCAGAAGCCTTGTGGTTTGTTGTTGTGTAAAAAGTGTGTCAAATCAAATCCATTCATTTGCTCTGGTGACCTCTTGTGAACGAGCGAGCGGCTGAAAGAAGCGTACTGTCATGAGCTTTAACATTCTGAGCCAGGCCAGTGGAGTTTGAGATGCAGCACTTGGTTTGGGGGATCCAGTTTCTCTGAGAAGTGCACCGTCTGATCTTGGGTTGGATTTGCTGGGACAGCCACTCCTGGGAAGACTGTGGGATTGTATTAACACACACCTGAACGCTCTACAAGAGCAACCTGCTAAAACCTCTGCTTTCTATGCATTCCCAGGCTGGAGATGCCTCTACTGAGTGTTGTTGTTGTTTTTTTCTTTTCTATGTGTGCTTCTGGTCTTTTGACAATCCCGGGTATATCACACACCCCACACAGGGAAGACTGTGTGAAAAAGCTTCTGGCTAAGTGAGGGAAAGATGGATGAGGAGGTTCTAACTGGTTTTCTTTTAAGAAAGATTCATGCTGTCATTACAGGTGTGACTAAATGAATTTGTTCCAGCAAAGGTCTATTCATAAATAAAATGTGGACAATTGATGCCAGCTGAGCTGATTCACCAGAAGAATAACATTGTGCTCTCTACTTGCTTTACTTAAAAGCTTTTGTACAGAGTCTATGGTGGACCTACTCTGTGATCACTCAGCGAACTAGCTGCCTAGATGACAGATGTCTGTCTTGAAGGTACTTGACGGAGCGACTGGTTTGCTTTTGTCTTTCAGCAGACATGCAGCAGCTATGTTAATGCCTCTCTAAGTAACAGGGGTGGGGGTGTGGGGATGTGTGTGTGTGTGTGGGGGGGGGGGGTTACTTTTTCACATAGGGCCAGGTAGATTTGGATATTTTTTTCTCTTAATAAATGAAATCACCATTTAAAAACTGCATTTTTCATTTACTCAGGCTATTTTTGTCTAATATTAAAATTTGTCTGATGATCTGAAACATGTAAGTGTGGCAAATAGGCAAGAATATAAGAAATCAGGCAGGGGGCAAATCCTTTTGAATAGCACTGTGCATTGCTTGCTCTACAGACCCACGGATGTTTAAGACCTAAGATGTGTTTTGGATTTATCGCCCAGTGAGGAGCTTTTTTACAATGAATGGAGCTGAATGGCCATGTTGAATGGAGACTCCCCTTTTCAGCTGGGTCTCACAGAAATATGGAAAAGGACCAAGGCTTCATAACACAATTTTTGTAGTGGCACGCAGTGTTTTCAAATTACAGGAAAGATTCAAGCTTGTTTTGATTACCAGGTAAGAATGGGGCTCCGCAGGAGGGAGCTAACCATAGCAGCAGCACTGAAAGCATCCCAGAGGTGCACAATAAGAAGACCTTTAATGGCAGATAGGCCAAATTTATATCAGGTATAATATTCTATATTGTAGGTGGAATTTCAAACATTTATTATTAACTCTCGTATAAAACGAATTATATGCGATGAAGGTACATTCTGTGGGAAAAGTTCTATTTCTTCTCCTTTTGGCTGCTATGTTTAGGGATCACCACAGTGGCTCATCTGCTTCCATCTCACCCTACCCTGCATCCTCCTCTGTCACACCAGCCCTCTGCATGTCCTCCTTCACTACATCCATCAATCTTCTTTGTGGTCTTTCTCTTTTCCTCCTGCCTGGCAGGTCCATTCTCAGCTTGAAGCCCTACTTCTGCTGACTGATCATCACCGCTCTTCTTAACCTAGCTTCAACACCTCTTTCTCGTATCTTCATGGTATGGCTCGTCAACTTTATCCCTCTGTAGTTACTACAGTTCAGCCTTGTTCTTAAAATCAGCACCAGTGCACTTCTCCATTCCTCAGGCAACTTCTCACAAAAACTGCATTAAGCAATGTGGTCAAAAAGTTCACTGCCCTTTCTCTACTAGACATGTCCATACCTCCACAGGTATGTCATCTGGACCAGCCACCTTTCTCCTCTTCATCCTCTTCGAAGCTGTCCATGCTTCCTACTTACTAATCCTCTGCACTTCCTGATTTAACAACTGTCCTCCATCTGTCCTCCTCTCTCTCTCGTTATCTACATCCATCAGCTCCGTCAAAATACTGTTTTCATCTCCCCAACACACACTCTTCACTTGTTAGTACATTTCCATCTCTGTCCTTAACTACACTAACCTGCTGCACATCCTTTCTAACTCGATCTATCCTCCTAGCCAGTTGATACAAGTTCTTTTCTCCTTTAGTCTCCAGCCTCACATACAACACACTGTAAGCCTTTTCCTTTCCCCTTCAACTCTCTCTTTCCTGTACAACTAGCCTCGCAGTACTCCTGTCTACTTTCTTCATCTCCCTGACTATCCCACTGTTTCTTTTCTAATCTGTTCATTTCAATACCTTCATGTACTTCCTCATTTCATCACTAAGTCTCCTTGTCCCCTTTCCTCTGTCCAGACAAAACACCAAACACCTTCTAGGCACAGCTGTATGTTCCCAGTCATCTGCTAACTCTTTCCTACCACTCAGAGCCTGTCTCAACTCCTCCCTGAACTCTGTACAACATTTTTCCCTCTACAACTTCCACCATTTAATCCTTGGCCTCACTTGCTTCCTCTTCTTGGTTTCCATCCTACAGACTACCGTCTGATGCTGCCTAGCTACATTCTCCCCTGACACCACCTTGCAGTCTCCTATGGGAAAGCAATATGCATTCAACTTTAATGGTATCTGACTTGCTCATGCTAACCAGTATTTTGCCAGTGGAGCTTTGTCTTTGCTTTCCTTTTAAGAATTTTGCCAAATCATGCACAGACTTTTTTCCTTGTAGTAGTAATTTTAGTAACCGTTGTCCAACATTTATCATCTCTAACTTACACACGACTGACCCAGTTTCATTTGCTTTCATTTGCTCATTTTTATTTGAAGAACATAAAGAAACTCAGTATGATAGCATGTTAACTAGAGTTCTGGAGAATGCTACAGAATGCTCCACCTAAACTCTGCATTTTTTCTAATTTTTTTCTCTAATGTCAGTTCAGTTCAAGTCAGTTTTATTTATATAGCACCAATTCACAACAATGGTTGCCTCAAGGCGAGAGAAAGGGGAGTACGTGAATATCCCTCCTGAGGTAACCTTACCTGTCCCTCAGGAGGGAGCTCTCCTCCTCCCTTGCCCAAGCACCACAGACTAACTCTTCCATTAGCTGCAGTAATAGTCCTCCAGCACTGCTCCTGTTGGGCCCTTTTGTTGTGAAACCTACTTAAAATATCAAAGCCGACAGAGCCTTCAATGAGACATCTGAAAACTGAAAAACACTGGTTTTATGTGTCAATGCGGCACAGTCCAGCACCCCCGCCCCATTCAGCATGTCATTCGCACTCTCTCACTCTTGATAACGTGCTCATATTATTGTGAAGAAGAAACCTGAAACACTTTAATTTAAAAAATTAGGACATTTATTATATTGAAACATCAGAAGTTAACACTCATGTACATGAGGGCTCAGAGCTCAGGAGACAGGCCTGTGTGTGCTCTGCCTCCATCCCCTCTGAGCGCTGTTCCCCACTAACCAAAGCATCTTTATAGTGTCACTTTATCAAACATAAACAGTCTGTGTGCTACAGTTTGGCCTTCATCATTGTCCGTCCAGTGCTGGTTCTCGTGATTCCTCTCATCCTCTCATCCTCTCATCCTCTCATCCGCCATAAAGCACATCTTCTCCCCTGATGTTTTAGTTAGTCATACAGAGCAATCTTGTCCAGATTAATAACAGAACATGGTGATTTCCTGGAGTTTACTTTTAAAAATTTGTCATTTATTCATTCGGTTAAAAAATGCACTCCAACACTCTCTCTCCATCGTGCTCTCCTTCTTAGCTCGGTCCCAGCTTGTTCCCTCTGTCCCCTCTATCCCCAGTTGCAAAAGAGAAAGTGTAGTTGTATACCTGGCTTAGGGTGGGACATGAATGGACACGGTTGGTACCAGAACAGTAGGTGGACACAAGACAGAAAATTTAAAGTCCCAGAAACAGGAAAACAGGTCAAAGCAATGCTGTGTGTGTGAGTGTGTGTGTATATGTGTGTGTGTGTCTGTGCCAGCCTGTGTGCTCAAAGAGCACACGCAGCAGCTATGTGCACCAAATCTTTGTACTTCCTCTTCAAGTAATTAGACTGGCCAGACACAGTCTAAACGACCCTGTGTGTCTGTGTATGTCATGTGATTGGGGTTAAGACCTTAGGCTATTCGCAGTAAAGGCAGCGGTGACACTAATTTTAAAATGCAGATTTGCACATTTGTTTGCATTGCAGTGAAAAAAGGTTTTTGCCACCTTCCTGATTTCTTAGTTTTTTGCATATTTGTCACACTTACATGTTTCAGATCAACAAACAAATTTTAATATGAGACAAAAATACCCTGAACAAATACAAAATGCAGTTTGTAAATGATGCTTTTATTTATTAATGGAAAAATGCTATCAAAACCTACCTGGCCCTGTGTGAAAAAGTAATCCCCCCACCCCATGTGGTAAATTATGAATGAACTGTGATTAATCAGATTCTTTTGGGAAGCTGATTTAAATTTCACTAGCCACACCCAGACCTGATTACTGCCATACCTGCTGAATCAGGACATTACTTAAATAGAACCTGTCTGACAAAGTGAAGCAAGCTAAAAGATCTCAAAAGCACACATCATACCGTGATCTAAAGAAACAGCTGAGGAACAAAGTCATTGTCAAAGTCTGGAAAACTTGGAATAGTGGTGAACGTTCCCAGGAGTGACCGGCGTACCAAAATTACTGCAAGAGTGCACTGACGACTCATCCAGGAGAACTGCAGGCTTCACTTGCCTCAGTTAAGTTCAGCATTCATGATTCAATGTTAAGTAAAAGTCTGGACCAAAATGGCATCTATGGGAGAGTTTCACAGCAAAAGCCACTGCTGACCAAAAAGAACACGCTTGAAATCCTCCAATGTGGCTGAATTAAAAGTTCCTCCACAGTGAAAGACTCATTGCTAGATATCACAAATGCTAGATTGCAGTTCACGCTGCCAAGGGTGGCACAAAGACGGCATGGGCCCATTCCTGTGCCCATTTCTTTTCCCTGAATGAGGACAGCCGTACCCCTCAGTTTCGTCCTCCTGAATCGGCTGCGACCCCCGTGAGCTCTGTGCAACCTAAGAATTCCGTGGAACCTGAAAATCCTGAGCCTGTGTTGGAGCTGCAAGAGCCCCATTCATCAAATGAGACTGCGAGCCCAGCTGACAGTCCCTGTCAGAGAATCCTGAGCTTCCTGTGTCCTCAGAATCCTCAGAGTCTCATTAGCCACTCCAGACACCTGAACCAGAGCTGATGAGTCCCACTTTGCCTGAGCCATAGTCCAGAGGTGGTGGGTCTTGCTCCACATGAACCCAAGCCTAAGTCTGAACCTGAGCCTGAGGTTCCAGAGTTGTCTGAACCAGAACCCGAGGGTCCAGAGCCTGCAGTCTCCTCACCAACAGAGCCCAAGCCTTTTGGCCCCTGCCTTCTTTGCTGATGCCGGCCCTCTGCCAGGGATTATCATGGCCCCTGGGTCTGGGGACCCAGAGTTTTGAGTTTGTGGGTTTTCTCTAGTGTTGTGCGTTTGTATTATGTTCCAATTTTCTGATATTTGCTTTCTATTTATTCTGTGGCGCTTATGAGTTTTGCTGTTCCGTGCCGTAGTTCCTATTAGCTGTTGCTGATTAGAGGTTAGCTTGTTCCCTTTTTCCTGTTCATTCAGTTTTGTCTCTGTCATGTTCACATATGTGAGTCTGTCAACTGTTACTTCCTGTTTTACTGTGGTGGTCTTTTCCTCTTGAGTTTTGTATATAGTTTAACTTCCCTTGTCTCGTCCTCTGTGATTTGTTCCACTTGTTCTCCCCCGTGTGTCTTCTCCCCTCATTATCTCATGTGTATATATTGCCTCAGTCTCCCCTTGTCCTCGTGTGCTCCCTCATGCTGCGTCTTTTCTGGTGTTTTTTGCATTGTGAGTTCCTGGCTCCAACCCTGCATCATTTTGTATCCTGTATTCTGGCAGCATTAAAGCTGCTTTCTTTAACGTGCGTCCCCGTGTCAGTCCTGCGTTTTGAGTCCACACTCTGCCTGCCACACAGCCAACCTTGACATTTGTATTAACTCGTATAATCTTTGTCTAATATTGAAATTTGTTTGACGATCTGAAACATGTCTATGCATATTTCTCCCATATTGGCTTCTCGTCATTTGAAATTTTGAATTTAAATTCCTCCTTCTTACTTGCAAGGTTTTGAATAATTAGTCCCCATCTTATCGCAAAGACCTTATAGTACCATATCACCCCAATAGAGCACTTTGCTCTCAGACTGTAGAATGGGAGGCAGAGCCTTCAGCTTTCAGGCCCCTCTTCTGTGGCTCCCAGTTTGGATTCAGGAGACAGACACCCTCTTTCTATTTTTAAGATTAGGCTTAAAACTTTCCTTTTTGATCAAGTTTATAGTTAGGGCTGGATCATTTGACCCTTAGTTGCAGCAATAGGCCTAGGCTGCTGGAGGGTTCCTATGCTGCACTGAGTGGTTCTTTTCATTCAACTTTTTTTACTCTGTTTATGCTTCACTCTGCATTTAATCATGAGTTATTATTAATCTCTGTATCTCTTCCACAGTGTGTCTTTTGTCCTCTTTCCCCTCAGCCCCAACCAGTCATGGCAGATGGCTGCCCCTCCCTGAGCCTGGTTCCGCTGGAGGTTTCTTCCTGTTAGAAGGGAGTTTTTCCTTCCCACTGTCACCAAGTGCTTGCTCATAGGGGGTCGTTTTGACTGTTGGGTTTTCTCTGTAAATATTGTAGTGTGTTTACCTCACAATATAAAGCGCCTTGAGGTGACTGTTTGTTGTGATTTGGCGCTATATAAATAAAATTGAATTGACTTTAGGCTTTAAAAAGCCAGAGAAGTCAGTAAGTTGATATTGTATGTAAAATTGTTTTATTGCTCCTTAAAATGAGCAGTGGGCTCCATGTGGACGTTCATGCTACTTAAGAAAATTCTTAAATTAATTTCATGTAATAGGGATTCTTCACATTTTTATTTTATTCACACAGGTTTGGAAACTGTTAAACTATTTTCAGTTAAAGCAATATTAAAACAGGAATTATTACAATGATATTTTAATTCAGTTACTGGCTGTGTGTTGTATTCAGCTGCAGGTATTTATAAAGTTGTATTCAGAATTGGAGCATGTGAATCTGCAGCTCAGGTTTGGATGTGTGCACAGATGTGTGCACAGATGTGTGCGGTGTCCGAGGCTCGGTGAGCGGTTGCTGAATGCTCAGTAAGTCCATCTAAACTGCAATATGAACTGTGAGTTGGTGTAGTTGGCATTGTTTAAATGGACCTGATGAAGGAACAAAAGCACCGTAAGACGTGACCTTTTCTATTACTATTTGACTATATTTGGGTAAATATATATTTTCCTTGTGATTGGGTCAAATATGAGATGAGGTTAAGTAGACACATGTCGTTCTCCTGTGTGAAAGGTGTATACTTTACTTCAGAACTAAACGCACACGCGTGTGTGTGCGTGCGTGTGTGCGTGTGTGCGTGCGTGCGTGCGTGTGTGTGTACACCTTAGTGGGTGTAGTGGCCTTTTTGAAGTGCTTGTTGCGTCTGTGTGTGGGCAGACAGGCTGACAGAAAGACAGGGATGGACTGATAGACTGCAACAGGCCAAACAACAGGTGTGTCTTTTGAACGTAACCTGCCGCCATATGAACGCTCTCTTTACCTTTAGCCCTGCTGATTCTTGTTTTCATCAGCAAAAGAAAAGACTTCTCCTCCTCCTTGTCGCTGACTGTCTTTCATCTGTGGGAGACACAGACAACCCCTCTCTTTGTGCCTTTATGTCTCTCTACTGTCCGTATTCATTGATGCTTTAATTTCTTTACTTAGTTATGACTGGGCCTGGGATTTGCCCTGTGACTAAATGTGAGGCACCAGCCAATCACAGCCCTCCACCTCTGTCATGATACAATATGATGAAGTTAAATCCTGCCCACAGTGGATCAGTATTTTATACATCCAAACGGAGCTAATATTCATGAAATAGTAAAACGTCTCAGTTTAAACATTTGATATTCTTTCTCTGTTTGATTGAGTAAAATTGTGGTGGTATCTGCTAACTTGACAAATAACATTTGAACTTACAGTAGAGTTAGTGTAACAGACACTGTGTGAATAGAATTACTATTTACTTCCTCTGATTGTATGGTGCAAAATGGGTGAGGGTGCACGTTCTGGAAGTGTGCAGAACATCTGTGCTGTATATGGCCATGCCCCTACGAGTGGCTGAGAACAACTGAGCTAAAGTCCTGTGGGACTTCTTGCTAACCAACCTGACATAGTGGTGGTTGATAAGGAGTAGAAGACAGTAGTTGTAATAAATGTGCAATCCCAGCTCACAGTAACTTCATAAAGAAGGTTAGCAAGGAGACTGAGAAGTACTAAAAGGACTAAAAGAAGAACTAGAGTAGATGTGGAAGTTAAAATGCTCTCAGCAGAAGGTACAGTTGGAAGAATGCTCCAACTCTCAGGCTGTAGAGGCACAAAGTATTTTTATATTTAACATTTCAGCCTTAACTAATTCCAGTTATGAGTGAACTGAACTACTATTACAAATAAAGTTTTGCAAAATATTCATGTTGGCAAATGATGATGATGACTGAGTTCACTGCTTCACTTTCTCACTGGCTATGAAAACTGAGCTGAAACTGTAGAGTTTGGTCAGCAGAGTTCAGAAAGCACTGCTGTCCTTCAGGCCGTGTGGTCTCCACTCTTTCTTTCTTTCTTTCTTTCTTTCTTTCTTTCTTTCTTTCTTTCTTTCTTTCTTTCTTTCTTTCTTTCCTTCTTT
>JAVDPK010001104.1:277055-290865 GCA_034780415.1 Cichlasoma orientale
ATGTAAGTGGATGGAAATGTACCCTGGATGAATGTGATGGTGGAAATAAACGCTCAAAACTACAACCTGGTTCTTATGTGATTGGAATAAGAAGTACGAACGGTGCACACGAGTCAAGCCCATCATTCTTGCCTGCTGCTAATGTTGGTGAGTGGCTTTTAAAGTACATGGTAGGTTGCCACAACACACACCACATGTAGGTCTTGTTAATCTACTGCACTGACGCTGAAGTTTATTGTAAAGTTTATTGTAAAGTTTATTGTAAAGTTTATTGTAAAGTTTATTGGGTTTTGGAGTTCATGTTGTTCTTTATGTTTCTCCCTGTTGATGTTCATGTGTGTCCTTAATATTACACAGATTAAGCACGTAATGCTGCTGTCTTGTGAACAGTTGGTTGTTGAATACAAATTTTTAAACATATTACACAATAGTCACTCTTGCACCTTGAATCTTGCACATGACAATCTATGAAAAAACAAAACTATTACTAAAACTAACGAAAACTAAACAAAAACTAAGCATTAAACACAAATTAAAAAGTAATAAAAATGAGCAAAACCCCTCTGAAAATGAACTAAAACTAGCTGAGTTAGAGAAAAAAAAAGTTTAAACAAACTAAAACTGTAAAATCCAAAACTACAGTGTTACCCGTCCCTGGTCTGGACAAGTAACACTATTAAAAGACAGATACACAACTCAATTCAAATGTCTGGTATTGCAGACGATGAAGAGCTTGTCCCTCAAAGCAGATCATCATCTATTGTATGGAAATACTGTGGATTTAGCAGAAATTATGTTAACCAAGAAGAAATTATGTCCAAAGAGTGCCGTGTGGCTGCATTGCACAGCAACACAATTAACGTACTCACCTGCCTGAAACCACACAACAAAATGCAATATGATAAAAACCAAGAGCAGCGCAGTGGTTGCTTACATGAACTGCGCATAAAATGGTCAATTTACTGAACAAAATATATTATTCCCCTGCACAGTTTTATTCCAAAGTGGCAAAAACTGTGCTGTATGCAAAACATTGCAGGGAGGAAAGAGGATCTCACAGTTATCGAGTACCAACTATTCACATTCATCATGCAGGTACAACGAATGGCGTGAAAGACTTTATGCTATTTGTCTGCTACGATTAATTTATAAAGATTAATTAGCACAATATATGAATGTCTCACAATTTAAAAGTGAAAACAGTGCCATGTTGATTTAATTTTCTGTTGTTGTTGATGTTGTTCCTGGAATCTGCTGGAGCCATTCTCCCAGACTGGGGGTCAAACTGGTACTTCCAGGTCATAATCAGCACAGATGCTCCTGTATATACAAGCTACTTGGTTGTGGGATTCCATGTATGCCACATGCTCCTGCCTGCTAGAATCTTGCTTCCTGCTCTTATGTGCTGGATCGTCTTGGTGCCATCTGCACTTGGGGTCTTGCCTTGCGTCATAGAAGGGGTTCATGCCTATGCAGAACAGTGGGGGGGCAGAGCATCTCCTTGGTAAATCTCACACTTGATGGTGACTTGTGCAATTGGCTTGAAGTTGGCTTCTGGTGTTGTCCTTGGACTATGAGTGAGAGTCAAACAAGCTCAGATGTTGTCCAAATTAACCAGGTCTGTGCTGGTGTAGAAGAAACAGGACAAACTGAGAAATGGGCCACTCGAACAAGAATACAGCATGAGTGGACACGAGATGAGAATCGGGAACTGTAACTCCCGTGAAAGAGGTTATATGAAGAGGATCTTGGCCCTATTGATTCATCGACACCCAACATCCAGACTGATATTGAAACATCAGCGTTCCAAGGTCCGCAAGACGCAACTAGAGACTGACGAGGTACAACACAAGTGCTACAGCAAGGGGAAGCCAGGATGTCAGGTCAGGGGGGAGATATCACCATCCCCACACTCTGAGATTGGGTGCCAAGGTCCAAGAACAGCTGCTAGAGTTTTGAAAAATTTAATCCAAGTTCAGAAACTAGTAACAAAGTGATTGTAAAAAACTGTAAATAGCGCAAGAAGGCTGGATCTGCTGATGCTCTCATTAAGTTATGTTTGCTTCTCATCCCATGAAAGTAAGTGACATGAAATATGATTTAAAATATTAACTATAATTTATAAATAACCATTAATGAGTTCCAGTTGCCTCACACCTCATAATGACGTTGTATGTAAAAAATATCAGTTTACCAACACATCTGTGTATGTGTGCTCATGTGACCTCGTCATGCTGTCATACCGAAGCATTCAGTGTTTCTCCTCCCCTAACTGATCATAGATGGCGCTGACAAATGATGAATGGGTTGGACATGGTACACCCCTCACACTTTAAAGGCAAACACATGCCCAAACACAATGCACACACAGATAGACGCACACACACATAGAGTACCGCGTCTTTTGGTGTCATTGCTCTTGTTCTACAAGACTCCTAACACCCCAGTGGCATGGGAGAATGAGCGCATCAAGCCACAGAAGAACAGCCTTCCTCGCTTCACTGAGACAGAGAGACTACACAAAGGCATGAGAGAGACAGAGAGCAAGAACGAGGAGATTCCTTACATAGCTTCCCATTTGTATGCACGACTGCCGTCAGAGAAATGAAGGCATCCCCAGATATCCCATCCCTCCCTTTCATGTGGTATTCAAAGGAAGCTCTTTCCTCTTTGCACCTATTGAGATGCCACCACCTGTAACTGGATGTGGTTTTCTTTCTTTTGTCGCTCTCTGTCTCTGTCTCTCTCTGTCTCTCTCTCTCTCTCTCTCACACACACACACACACACACACACACACACACACACACACACACACTGAGACTGTGGGATAATGTTAACAAATGAATCAGAGGTGAACATTTTTGCATCACTTTCAGTTACAATACAGTGGATGTAAACTGAAAAGAACAAATCATTTCTGTGACCATGTCAAATGGAAGGTCCCCTCTTTAGGGATGCATTTATAGGGAGCAGCACTAACTCAATCACAGGTGGGAAGACCTTTAAAGACGTTTCAGACTCAGGATTTACATTCACTGCCAAGATTTTGTAACAATGCAGGAGAACGGGTGCCATTTAGGCGGAGAAGGTGGAAGCAGTGGTGTAGTGTTTGGCCTGTGGACGATATCTGACTTCAGTTCAGGTGACAAGAGTTTCACATGCGCCCACAGTCCTGCAGTTGCTGCATCCAGATTTCCACACGCTCTCTGATCTTAAGCAAAGATTTCTTTTGTAACCTTTAGATTACACTTCATTATGTTTGACAGATGGTAGAAAAACAACGATGAGACAACAAAGCTCATAAAGTTTCATTTAAATGCATCTTTTCAGAACAGATCTCACGAAGTGCTTCACAATCAACGCCACAGGAACCACATAAGGTAAAGGTGACAAATAAGCAGAAAAAATAATTTAAAGAGGAAGTACCCAAGCTGCTTTTATTATCAGCCTGTTTCTGCTGGAGGTTACTTCCTGTTAAAAGGGAGTTTTTCCTTCCCACTGTCCCAAGTGCTTGTTCATAGGGGGTGGTTTTGATTGTTGGGTTTCTCTGTAATTAAGAGGATTATTGTGGGGTCTTCACCTTACAATATAAACTTTAATCACAATATCCAAGTCACAAGATTCCGTCGTATTTGAATTGGAAATAGCAACAATCTTGATCATAGGGCATCTGTGACCTGCACTCATCTAAAGGCCCCACCACACTGTGAAAAATGTAAGCTGATGATACTGAGAGATACCGTCTTCACTCCAAAACAGCTCATCTACTACTAGGCAATCTGACGCCTACAAGCCTTTGAATATAGCAAAATTCGGCCAGAGTCAGATGTATGGCAACAGAGCATCAGACAGATGTAGAATGCATTGTTAAGGTCCTTCTTGTCCTCTGGGTGCGGACCTGTTTTCTCTCTGCTGCTCTTTCTGTCTCTCTCTGTGCTGTATGAGTGTGTGTATGTGTTTAACAACTCTGCTTACTCCTCTCAGGAGTGAGTGTGCCCACCTGAATTCACATTACACTTACGTGCGGTGTTTAAACCTGGCTCTTCTTCACATTACCCGCTCGGCTGTTGTACTATGCTGTTGGTAGCAACAGCAAAACGACCCCCTATGAGCAAGCAACTTGGGGACAGTGGGAAGGGAAAACTCCCTTTTAACAGGAAGAAACCTCCAGCAGAACCAGGCTGAGGGAGGGGCAGTCATCGGCTGTGACCGGTTGGGGGTGAGGGGATGGAGACAGGACAAAGGACACAGTGCGGGAGAGAGAGGGAGATTAATAATAACTGATGATTAAATGCAGTGATGTATAAACAGAGTGAAAAGAAGTGAATGATGGGAATCATGGGAGTCCCCAGCAGCCTAGGCCTATAGCAGCATAACTAAGAGAGGGTTCAGGGTCACCTGATCCAGCTCTAACTATAGGCTTGATCATAAAGGAAAGTTTTAAGCCTAATCTTAAAAATAGAGAGGGTGTCTGTCTCCCAAATCCAAATTGGGAGTTGGTTCCACAGAAGAGGGGCCTGAAAGCTGAAGGCTCTGCCTCCCATTCTACTTATAAATACACTAGGAACCACAAGTAAGCCAGCAGTCTGAAAGCGAAGTGCTCTTTTGGGGTGACACAGTACTATGAGGTCTTTAAGATAAGATAATTCTGGATTCAACAGGGAGCCGATGAAGAGAAGCCAATATGGGAGAAATCTGCTTTCTCTTTCTAGTCCCTGTCAGTGCTCTAGCTGCAGCATGTTGGATCAGCTGAAGGCTTTTCAGGGAGCTTTTAGGACAGCCTGTCTGGCTCTGTGTGAGGTTTTCGCTTGTGTAAAGTTGCTTGTTGGAGAGTTTTAGATGGACTTTTGGGGAGAAGTTATCAAGGAGAGGAGCAGAGCTGGATTTATAAGTTCTGTTTGGAAATCTCCCTCCTAAACCTATACGTACTGTGTACTTGTGAATTAATGATTTCTCAGTGGGGCCTTACAGGCATATCCTGTGGAAGAGATTGAATGCGACCTTGAGAGAAATACCTTGGACTTGATGACTCTTTTCAAGGTGTATTATTGCACAGCTTAAACAAAGGATAAAATGGCTTCAAGGGATGATACGGAAACTTCTGAATCACTGTTTTTCTTTTTCTTTTTTTCTTCCTCTTTAAGGGAGATAATTGCCTGCATGAAAGAAGAGCAGGACAGAACTACAGATCTCAGGCTGCCTTGGGTTTGTGTATACGTTTTCTGCTTCCAAGACAAAAGAGACTGGAAATGACCCTGCCAGAAAACAAAAGTCCACTCCACAGAGCAGCGGGGAGCCAATGCAAGTTGGGCGTGCCAAGTTATCAAGACAGAGCAGCAGCGAAAGGACCCGGGTGAGTGTTTGTACTGTGTAAACCAGGTCATTTTGTTGCTTGCTACTGCTTTTGACCAGAAGACAAAGTCTGCCAGTTTGTCCAGGGATCCTGGCAGGCTTGATTAAGAAATCCTCAGTCCAAGTTTCACGTTCCAGCCAAAATAATCTCTCGACAAGACACAATAGAGTTACAGAACATAAGTGATTGTGGAGCAGAGGAAGGTTCAGTAGATTCCCTCATTGAAGTTATCTGTTTTTGAGCTTCTCCAGGGTGCAACAGCACTCTCCAAGCTTACAAAATTTCATGGATACATGAAGCAGCAAAACTGCCTTCAACAGACCTTTAGAGCATTTCAATATATGGTGATGTCTTTTTGATTTGATTTGATGTTAAAACTCACTTTCATCTTTTGAAGAAAGAAACTGAGCTGTATTTTAAGAGGATAACGAGAGCATTTGTTTCCCAAATAACCGCAGACGCTCAGCTGCACCAGTGAATATGTTCTGTCTGTCACCAATGTGGCTTGATAAGTCAGACATGAAACTGCATTTTAGTGTTATAACATGGTTCAAGGGGAGCTTTTCAAACTTTTTAGGGCACAGAGACCAGATCTTTGAAGCAGTTTTTGTTCGATTTAACTGGTGGTTCTATACTTGTTTTTTAAAAGTCTCAGTTACCATTGAAATTAAAGTTAATTTAGTTCATTTTGATAGTTGGCTGCTAAATTGCTCCTTGACTTATATTGCAAATATTTTCATTATCCATTAAATAAATATGCCACTTAGTTGCATTCCCATGGTGTAACAGACTGGCTGTTAGAAGTGTTACCCTCTGTAGCCACAGGCAAACTGTCCATGCAGCCTTCTGCTGCTTTACGGCCACTAAACTGTTCACTAGTTACTTTATTTACTACTCCTTATCAGATCTTTTATAGCTCAATGAACCCAGCAGACCATTCACTAGTATATTCATGCTAATTTGTGGTGGCATTTTCATCCAATGCACTCCAATCACATGACCAAAATACAGGAAATAGACGTCACATAGCACATCTGCAGCCTTACTGACCACTCCGTGGTCTTTTGTGTGCTTTAGACTACAAGTCACATTTACCATACATCACATAGCGCTTTATTCTGTACACTTTATCTACCTCATATACACGGTCATTTCAAGACACCATGAGAAAGCCATAGTGCAGTCAGAGGAGAGGAAACACACAGCGGCATCACTTTGCTATATACCCTGGTGCACCCTTTGAGCTTACTCTAGAACTTGTTTCTAGTCAGACTGATGTACCTAACCAGTATGTCAGCTTGCATGTTAGCATCACCAGATCCTAGTTAAGCTGTGCGACTTGGCTGAATCTTACAGTCTGCTTCTCCTTTGTGGAGATTGTCACTGGGTTGTTTTGAAACAGTCATGTGGAACGTGTGAAGGCACGAAAGGCGCACTGGTTGAGAGGAAGCAGGACTGATCTTACAGAGCTCGTTACACAAACAAGGCAGTAGTAGTTGTTGGGGGGGGGGGGGTAGGAAAATAAAAATAACTTGATCAAACTTAAAATCATATCAAGAGAAAATTATGAAATTTGGAAACCAAATAAAACTAAATCTGATGCTAGGCCCACAACTACCAGGCACCTAACTAGCACATCAACCACCACACTGAACTACCTCCTAAGCGTTTGTTATCGGGTTATATAAGTTAAGCCCATGCTACAGGAACAAACCACCTTCATCAGTTAACCCATCACATTTCATGCAAAAACAATGTGAAAAAATTCTCAATACCAGGAACATAATAATATTTAGAGTAGATATGCAGCAGGTTCTAAATTCTACCAAACGTTTTGTGTCCGATACAATAAATTAATTAATTAAGTACAATCACATGCTCAGTCCTCACATTTATGAAAAAGGATCGTTGAACAGCTCAGTTTGCACTGCAGCAGCCAGAGGACAGCCCACCTTTAAATTACAAAACCCTCCATCAGCACAGCTGAATCCATCACTTTTAGATGCTTCTGTCTCGTTCCCTCTCTCCTGACCACCCCTCTTTCTTTCCCACTACCTGTGGGCTGAATGTTGGTAATGAGGTGGCAAATTACTGTCTTAAAGTTTGATGGAGAGCTCCCCTGCTGACACACACAGAGCACACACACAGTGTCTCCTTCAGGGCTGTCCCCAATCTCCTGTCAACTGTAATACAACAATGCTTTAAAGCCTTTATTGATGAGACAGCCGTGGTTTTCACTGACCTGCTATTTCCCTCCAACTGTTTGAAGAGTTGTTCTTTTCTGTTTTCACAGGGCAACAGATTGACATTTCACCAGGAGCAGAACCCCATTTAGAAAGAGCTGCTTTTAAAATGCATGACTCAAGCAGCTGAATCATATCATTCAAACCGCTACAATAAACAAGTTGCATCTACTTTTGTTGATGCAAACAGCCCATTTACCTTTGTGGCTAATCAGAGAATAAGCCGAGGTTTAAGAGTGCTGAGAAAAAAACTAAGTTTTTTTGTTTCCAGCAGCAAAAACACAAAGTAAACGGCTTTAGATTTAGCTGATTTATCCAGATTATACAAAACTTTCTGTACCTACAGATCAGCATTTTCAGATACTGTATTCAGAAGAATTACATGGTAAATGAAAGCTGTATTATGACGTGTATTATGACAGGCTTCTAATGTTACTTATTAATCACTTATTAATATTCGTGATTAAACAATTTCAAAGATGCATGAATTCCTGACCTTCTGCATCAATCTCACAAACACACATCAACAGTGTTTAGTGTTCATTTGTCTCAAATGCAACAATCATTTTCAGCTACACCAAAGATGCTTTAGACCACCTTAACAATAATGATTGTTCAGGTGTATTACAATATCAGTAATGGGGCTGATCAACAATATCAATATCAGTATCATCTAGCAAGTTTCCTCTTGTTTCTCTAACCACCTACGAGTTAATCCCTATGAACAGATACCTGAGTATGAAATGCAGAATCCAAAGCAGAGGATTTTTTTGTTAGCAGAAGCTTTCTGCTTTCTATTTGCAGTCCAGAGGCCTGTATTATGAGGCAGGATTCATCTTATCCAGGTAAGTCCAGGGTTAACACTGGGCTTTCGTACTATAAAGGTGAATCACTTGTTAATGGGATACATTGCCATGGTAACTTGTGCTGCTGTTAAAAATTGGGAATCAACAGCTGGTTATGACCTATTTACCGATCATTTCTCAGGAAAATAGTGTCACCATTCCCAGAATATCCCTCAGACCGCTGTCCATGTCGTAGGTGGGGTTAAAGTTTTATTTGATGGTGTCTAAAGTCTTTGTTTCCCTGATGAGTGTCAGTATTAAATATAGAGTTTTATACAAAACTTTATTCTTTTTTGTTTGATTTATTTGCTGCGGTTGCAAACGATTCTAAAATAATGTGCTTGTTCTAAATATACACACACACACACACATACCACTGCTTTGTCTGCAACAGCTGTAACCTCTTCATATTTTTTCCACTGTATAGTTTCATCTCCCTTTGTAAAATCAGACGCTTTTGTTGCTAGTACACTTAGATGTTGCCAACACCACCCTTTTCATGTGACTGTCCAGGGTTAACTCAGCAAACTGATAACCAGCTTTATGATACTAGTGCCTCATTGTGTCTGAGCAGGTTTTGGTTGCATACAGGCATTATAATATATATAATATAATGTAGACAATATAAAACTCTCATGTTTTAGAGGGCACAGACACAGAGGGCAGTCAGTGAGGAGTGGAAACACCTGGGCACCAAGAAGCAGCTGAAATGACCATGAAAAATGTTACTGGCTTTGGGTCATACCATATTTCAAAATGGAGTATTATCTGTGATATGAAACCACACACACACACACTGGCTAACAACTGGTCACTTACAAGTCATTAGCTAACGAGCCTGTGGTTTCACAGTCAGACCTGCTCCTCTTCATCACGGACTTTTTCAGCCAAGATCGTGACAGCAGAAATGCTCATCTCAAAGGTTCAAAAGAAGCTCTTCAGAAACCGCTGTGTGACATCACCATAGCTAAATCCATTTTTTTATACTGTGTGATTTTTCTAAATGCAGTCTGAAAACTGTCTGCTATTTTCTTAAAAGAAAAAAAAAGGTGTGACAGATGAAACAAGAAGCCTTAGCCTAGATATTAAATGGCTATACAGGAAGCCATCTGCCCAGACGGGATAAGTCAGCAGCCTAACTGATGGATCTGATTGGCTAAGATCAAAACTATTGTGATATATACACAAATGACAAGAGTCACATGAAAAAAGTAAGTACATTGTTATATTTGTTACACCTTCCAGATGAGGTAGCAATTATTAAACCTCCTTTCCAACCCCCGAAACCCCCCCAGGAGCATTCTCATGGGAAAACTAACACCTCATTTATTTTTCCCTCCATCTCTCCTGTGTTCTCCCCCTTTTCCTTCATCTTTAATAAAGAACAGAAAGCTGAGGGGCCATAATACTGGCAAGGCAGGTCTGTTTGATCCCTATGCCGTGCTATCTACAGTTTTCTTTATTCATCTTGTATGGATGGGGATCGGTGGAGTGGACCGCCCGTCTGCCCAGAGGGACAAAAGTCCCCCTGCTAATTGCTGCCACATCAAATGAAGAAGGGCATCCCAAATAGGAGCCCTCAGATTGATGGAGAGGGGTACCAGCAGGAAAAAAGACAGCTAGGTATTCTTAAAGCTGCTCACTGGTTTCACTCTCATTACTTCTTATTTTTTTGGCACACATCAGCTGATAAAGTCTGGTTATTTGGAACTTGTGGTAATTATTTGGGATTTTAATTAAGGGGGTTCTTTTTATGGCTTTCATGCTCTCCGCGTGTCATTGTGGTGTTACTCTAATTTCAGCAAAATTTCCCTTTTGCTTTTCTGATCGCTTTGAATTAATTACCTGACCCCAGTTTAAGAATAATAGCACCGGGTCAGCAGAACTTGGTGGAACCATAGTTTTCCTTTGTTTTGATGTTCATCAAAGGTGAGGTTTTTTTTGAAGAAGACTTGAAGAGACATTCCCAGATTAGTTCTGCCCACACAACTGCCTGCTATGTTATTGGGAAGCAGACAGTAGCTGACTGCCTGCCTGTGTGACTGGCTGACCCTCATTGTCCTTCAGCAACCAGGGAGATCAGTGGACCGGGACCCGGCAACAAAAGGCTTGTAGCCACAGCTCTGTGTGTTTGTGTGTTCATGTATGTGTATAGCTGTCACGGCCCAGTGATATAAGTGTCTCAGAGCCCTGGCTGGGTCCCACAGTGACAGAAAAAGAGAAAAAGCTGTCACTTCAGAGGATCTTTTCAAAACCTGCATCACTTTAGAGCAAACAGGCCCTAAAAAGCCACAGTCCATGTAGTCCTCCAAGCAGTCAAATGACTGATGCTCAGCTTCTGTTGCGAAAAAATTTTTTTTTTATCTTCTTTATTTCCCCCAAATATCCCTCCTCACCCCTAAAAAGCCTTTTATTTTCACAACTCACGCATTTCTGTTTTCCAATTGTGTGTCTGTTTCTATAAGCACGGCTTTGTTGGACCATCGATAGCTGTCGCGTTTCAAAGTGTTTATTTATGTGCAGTCTAAACATGATGTTGGATCATGTTCCGGAGGGGCCGAAGCGAGGCTCACATCTTGATCTGTGCCAGCAGGTCACACTAGGCCTTTGATAGCAGCAAGACAAACAGAACTTTTGGACATCAGCTCATCCATTAAGCATGGCTTCAGACTGTGCCAGCCAAGCATGCAGCACTGTCACTCACAGGTAAGTAAGCTTTTGTCAGCAGGAAGTGTGGTCGTGGGGCGCTCTGATCACACGGAAGAGCAGAATCTTCCTACCTGCGGCTCGAAATCAGCATTTTGGTGGCTCACATAGTGAATGTCTTCATTTCTTAACCGCTTATCATAACATACTGAAAATGCAAGAACTACAAACGTGAGTCCCTGCGGACCCCGAGAATAAACCACCATCAGGCTAAAATGTTAAATCGTTGGCTGTGTTATTTTAATATACATTTTTTACCCCATCATTGTTTGTCTTTCAATATATATAAGTAAAAAAGTACCATATCTAATTCTAACACATAAAGCAGGAAGTGATGATAGAGAAATCATAGAAAGCATATGGCTGGTGGCACGGTGGTGCAGTTTCCTTGTTGCTTATTATATGATATGAATTGATCATCAAAAAGTTTGATATGTGATTAGAATTCATTGTTTTTTTGGGTTTGATACTTTTTCAGGATTCACCAGCTGGTTATTCTCCCATTTCCTTAAGTTTTGACCTACTACTACTTTATTTATTAAGCACTTTAAAAACAACAGCAGCTGCAACAAAGTGCTGTACAGTTAGAAATCAAATAGCCAATACACATCACAGTGACAACAACAACAATACAGAACACAAACACAAATAAAGCAAGTCTCAGCATGTACCTCTGCATCCAGGCTCCAAATCAATCTGTTACACACAGAGAGTGACTAAATATCCCACCAGAGCCCATGGATGAGTGGCGCGATGGTGGGAGGAGTCAGAACTGCACAGCAGCACTGACATGTCAAATAGAGAGACAGGAAATTCTGTGGTTTAAAGAGATCACCAAAATTGGACGGTCTCCTTGGTACCCGATCGATGAAGAATGGGTGTGTATGGAGCGATGCAGCCCGAGACATCTATAGCATGTATAACAGACACTGAAACACGAGTCTTTGTGTTACAGGTGATTCATTTTTAATTGTTTTAGTAATCATAATCATACCAGGAAAATTGCCCATCTGTCATCATCTGTGCACAACTCTTAAAAACAGAGGTGCCCTAATTCTTCCTTTATGTCCTCAGTGTTTCGTATAGATGATTATCTAAATGGTTAATTTGAATTAATATTTTTATGACAGTGGTTTCACATCATCCAATCTTTTCAGTAAAAGGCAAGAAGTCTGCAGATGCTTTTATGAACAGTTCTAACTCACGTCTCCAATCTCATTTCATTCAACTGGACTTTCCAACTTACAGGTCAATAAATTTTTATCTAAGAAAATAATAATCTGTGTGTTAGTTATGATACATTGATTGCATCCCTTAGATAAAGCTTTCACCATATTTCTCCATAAATGCAGAGGATATTTGCTGCTCAGTGTGCTGACCAGTGCTGCATGGCTTGTTACTCCTGACTGTCCTCATCAGCTCTCATTGCCAGCTTATCAGGAGCTGGATCTAATGAGGGTCAGTCTCTCATTACTGCCCATCTTGCTCACTCCAGTTTGACCTCTGACCTCTAACTCCCTAAAGCCAATGAAGATTGTGTTTTTGGCCTCTTTTAGCCTGTGGTCAAATGTGATTCACAATTTTAAAGAATGGTTTCAGAAGGCGAGTTGATAAAAGTGTCATCTCATCTGAAAATCTGGAAACATTTCATCCGTCACTTTTGATAAATAATATACTGAACAAAACCAATTCAATAAAATGAATCAGCTGATGCTAAAGTTTTCTTTTTTTAAGATTAAAATGTTGATGCCGACATGGTAAAACTTCAGCTACTTTTGAATGTAACTGGTGGTGAAAAGCAGGAGTGGGGGGGGGGGGGGCTGACAGCATGGGGTCACAGGACGGGTGGAGGTGAGGATTAGGGGGCAACAATGAGTTAAATGTTCCCCCTGTAGACCACATGGAGGCCGAAGCATCCCCCAAGTGTCGGTAATTTGTCTGGAATTGTGTGTGTGTGTGTGTTCGTGTGTATGTCTGTGCATGCATGTGTGCGCGCGTGTGACCACAGCTCAGGTCTTGGTCTCTGGTAGTTGGAGGTGAAGGGGCTCTCCACAGAGTGGAGGACCCTTGCTGTCAGACAAGAATCTGAAGAGACCTCCCAGTAGCCGTCAGTGGTGAGATCCTGCAGCTTCAGTGATTCACAACCCTCGGCAGCGGAGGGAGCTGAACACGGTGAAAATTTCCAGCTGACTCCGGATTGATTCAGACATGTTATGGGACAAAAGTAACGCACCTACCAAGCCACATAACTCTTAGCCTGCAACACCAGCAACAGCGGTTACAAGTGAGGAATGCATATTAACAGCGTGAAATTAAATCATCTGAATTCAATTTGCTACAGTACATCCAAATAAATATTAGTCTTAGATCTATTCATTCATGAAAAATCAATATAGTAACTTGCTAATAATAACTATGTTCAGACAATAAATAAAAAAGAAGATGATGAATTTTGCAACACTGGGTCATCCACTTGTTTTCTCCATATGTTTTGTTACTGAAGGATGTGGAGATGGTGGTCACTGGACATGATGAAGGTGGTGAAAGTGATGGTGATGGTGTTGGAGGTGGTGTCAGAGGAGAAGTTGCTCTGTTGTTCCTGATGAAAGGATTTCCTTCACACTGCTGAGTCTCAGCGGTGCACTTCTGCTCTTCCGGTGTC
>JAVDPK010001104.1:344170-356349 GCA_034780415.1 Cichlasoma orientale
CTTAAGAGTAGAATGGGAGGCAGAGCCTTCAGCTTTCAGGCCCCTCTTCTGTGGAACCAGCTCCCAGTTTGGTTTTGAGAGAGAAACCTTCTCTACTTTTAATATTAGGCTTAAAACTTTCCTTTATGATAAAGCTCATTGTGTTAGGGCTGGATCGGGTGACCCTGAACCCTGCTTTAGTTACGCTGCAATAGGCCTAGGCTGCTGGGGGCTTTCCACTCCACTGAGTGTTTCTTTTTCACTCACCACTTTTCACTCTCTATGTGTTTAAACCCCCACTCTGCATTTAATCATTAGTTATTATTAATCTCTGGCTCAATTCCACAGTGTTTTTGCCCTGTCCCCCCCAACCAGTCACGGCAGATGACCTCCCCTCCCTGAGCCTGGTTCTGCTGAAGGTTTCTTCCTGTTAAAAGGGAGTTTTTCCCTCCCACTGTTGGAGAGTGCTTGCTCATAGGGGGTTGTTTTGATTGTTGTGGTTTCTCCATATTATTGTAGGCTCTTTATCTTACATTATAAAGCGCCTTGAGGTGACTGTTGGTGCTATATAATTAAAATATAATTGAATTGAATTTCCCTTTCCCAGTCCCTTTTTTTTCAGTCCACACTGTGGTTCCTCGATCACCACATCAAGAGTTGGGGAAATGCAGAAAGTCCACTGAGAAACATAAGCTCAGACATTGTTTGCTACATGCATGAATATGGCAGGCTCTAGCTGATTTCTGGATATGTCATATTTGCTTTGCATGGATTTCCATGTATTTACATGGAGAGATAAATGCAATTCATGAGGTTTCTTCATTTTTTTAGAGCAAAAAACCCAGTTTGGTTGCAAAAACATTTTCCACTCATTAACATTGTTCACTTACACAATTTTTTGGTTTGTTTCTGTTTCTGAGACTTAGGTTTTTGACAGTCACAGATCAACGGCCCAAAATGCCTCGTTTGCCACTTCCTCCCATGGTGCCTCCTACTCATGAATGATTGGTCTTGCTGCCTTTCATCTCAGTATAGGCCTTAACCACTGTGTGTGTGAGTGTGTGAGAGAGAGGGAGATGGAGAGACAGATTTGCTCTCCAGGCTTTCAAGTTTTGTGGGGTTGAAGAAAACAGAAAATCACTGCAAAAATACAGCAGCGCGCTATCCCAGCTGTCACGCAGGGAGAGGAGTGGTACACTCTGGTAGGTTGCCTGTGTAACACATAGCAACAGACAACAAGTCACACTCACCAGTGAATTTAGAATCACCAATTAAGGTAACCTAGTCTTTGGGAGGAAGCAGAGGTACCCTGAGAGAGAACCCATGCAGACATAGGGAGAAGATGCCAACTCCACACAGAAATGTCCAAGACTGGATTTGAACCCAGGTCCCTCTTAATATGAGGCAACACTACTGACCACTGCACCTCTGTGCTGCTAACTAATAGCTTTTCATTTTGCCCCATGGCTGTATGTCCTCTATCTCCTTGCTCTGTGCCCCCTGAGAATTGACATTCCTAGTGACTTCTGGTTTTGGATTCCCTGGTTTTGATCCCAGGGAATGAATGAATGAATGAATGAATGAATGAATGGATGAATGGATGGATGGATGGATGGTTTTGTTCCCTAGTTTTTTGTTTTGTTTTGTTTTTTTTGTTTGTTTTTTGACTAAATTCTCTGGATTAATAAGCATTTACAGCTAACTTCAAGGGTCCACTATATACTGTTTAAATGGCAGAATATTACAAAGTGCCCACAAAATGTAGTTTATTATTACTTCTACTTAAAAGTCATTATCTCTAGCCTCATCAATACTTTGACCGTATTTTGTTTGTGAATTTCTGGGTGACCCCAAACTGATGAGCAGTGGCTGATACTTACTGACACTTCAGTCACATTATTGATCCATCCAACACTTTGATGTTAACAGTTTAGGGGATTCTGTGGAAGCCTTGTGCAATACGTCAGTCTTCAGTGGGGGATATGTGTGGGCTCATGAGTATTCAGGTCAGGTGGCCAAACGGAGGCTGTCATTCTGATGTCCATCTCCTCATTCACCTGCTAATAGGATCAAAAGCAGGAGGGTCATGGCTGGGCAACCAGCAGGGCATAGGATAATGCTGAACACGTGCCACCCTCTCCCATCTGCCCCAGATGGACTGCGGAACCCATCTCTGTGGATTAGGAAAATGACTCACTACTTTGTTTGCCTTTGGGGATGATTGGTATGAATTGTAATTGTAAGATTTACATTGTTTGCTCTCAACTTTCAAAAGGACACATCCATGTGGATTATACCGACTTATACCTTATAATCTTGCAGTCCACTGCCCTGTGTTCTCCTCTTTTAAATAACGCAAACATGTAGCAGTGTACAATGAGGAGACCTCAGTTTATTATTTTATTATTTTCTTTGAGCAATATATTCATACAATTTGACATGATTCTCGTCAGTTATGAGTACCTATAACATTTTCATTGCTGTGTTCATTTTACTCTGTCCAAAGTCCAGGCCATTTATTTTACAGTGAATTGTTAAAGTCACACCCAAACTCCCTGCAGCAGCATCTAAAACCTTCTAGAAAGCAGCTTCCCAGCTCAGCTTTGACATTGTTGTATAGACATTAGCTATGCTCCTACAGGTTTCCTCTGCCATTATTTATCACAATTTCAGAACTATGTCCCAATACCACAAAGCAATGGAAGGAGGTTACTGAAGGAAATATATTTAAAATATGATACGGCCAATCCATTTGATTGTTTGATTGTAATTGAATCAGGGACATGTTAACAAAGGTGAACATTAAAATTACTACTTAAACTATTAAGCTATGAAGAGCCATTTTTGTTTTTGGAGGTCTCTCTGGCTCAAGCTACAAGGTGGTCAAATAAGTCCAACAAATCTATAAGTGGTACTTGTCCTTTTTAGATCATATGCTTCATTTGCGGCCTGCACATTGTTTCTCCCAGTAAACATTTCCTCTGCTTTTCTGTCTGTTTCTGAGTAGTGTGTGCTCATGTTGACTGATAAATGTATTCAAATAATGGTCTGAGAAGATTACCATTCAGTGCTTTAGTAATGTTTTCATCAGCAAGTTTTTATTTTGTTTTCAATATATTATTTTAAAAGTAGGAAAATGTTCCCTGAAAACATTTTAAAAATGTTTGGTGATGACCTTTTTGAAATTTGTAACAATAGCATTGTTAGAAGAGATCTTTGGCAGGGAGGTTTTTGAATTTTTCTGGTTATTTATGCTAGTTTAGGGTTTATTGAAAGATTGTTAAAAGAAACCAAACACAGGGTGAAGAGGGGGCTGGACCTTAGCACAGCTGCAGAGTACACACTGAGTAAGTCAGCTTAAAACAAATGACAGGCAACCATTTACTAATTCACACTTTTGACTTTGTCTAGCCATTTATGTGCTTACATCCATGCTAACCACCACTATTGGTTATTGAGGTGGTTATTGAGGCAAATAATAATAATAATAAGGTCCCAGGCATTAGAGGAAATATCAAGAGGCCATCAAAATAGACAGGGACCATGAATGCCATGACTAAATTTCATGGCATTCATGGTCATCTATACTGGGGTGGCTGTGGCTCAGGAGGTACAGTAGGTCGTCTACTAATCGGAAGGTTGGTGGTTTGATTCCTGGCTGCTCCAGTCTGCATACCAAAGTGTCCTTGGTCAAGATGTTGAACCCTGAGTTGCTCCTGATGTACAGTACCAGTCAGCAAAACTAAGGAGGTCATTGTAGACTTCCGAAGGACCAGAGTGGACCACGCCCCTCTTAACATCAGTAGGGATGTGATGGAGACAGTGACCTCCTTCAGATTCCTGGGAGTCCCTACACACTAAGAAATAGAGGGACAGGAATGGACCTAAAAAGGTATGAAGGCTCTGAAGGTCCACAGTAAATCACCCCAAAGGTACAAAATCAAAATTCCCAGGTTCAGAGGTACAATGTTGTACTCCACTAGGGTACAGCTGGAGCGACAAAGCCTTCGTACCTTTTTAGGTCCATTCCTGTCCCACTATTTCTTAGTGTGTATATTGGAGGAGCTGACCTGGTCCATCACCACCAGTGCAGTGATGGTGAAGACCCAGCAGAGATTACATTTCCTGAGGGTCCTTAGGATGAACAAACTGGATCAGAGGCTGCTGGTAACGTTCTACTGATCCACCATCGAGAGTGTGATCACATGCTGCATCTCTGTCTGGTACACAGAGATCGGCTGTGGACAGTTGAGGTGGTTTGGGCGTCTGACTACCATGCCTCCTGGGTATGGTGTTCTGGGCATGTCCTAATACAGGACCGAATACATGATCCACGACACGATGGAGAGATTATATATCTCGGCTGGCCTGGGAACGCCTTGGTTTTCCGCCGGATAAGCTGGAGGAGGTGGCTGAGGAGAGGGAGGGCTGGGTTTCTCTGCTTAGGCTGCTGCCCCCATGACTCGGACCCGGATAAGTGGAAAAAAAGATGGATGAACGGATGGATGGATGGATAAAGATTTAGTGATCCACACCCTGACAACAGGAGGCCCACACTAATACAGTATGCTTCCACACATTAATCATCACAAACACAAGCTAAAATCTATCAGATAGAATTAATGCCTTACCCGAGCAGATTAAAGTTGTTGATCTAAAGAATGAAGCAAAGGCCACACAGACACAGCTTTTTTTAATTAGTAGTATTGGGGGATGAAATTCGTGTGGCTGGCTGATCTGGCTTTGGGTGGTGTAGTTATTAAAGTAAACCCCCTATGGTCAAGCAAACACAGATGCTGAATGTATTGATTATCACACATCTATCAATTGAACTGTGTTTGAGGACAATAATATAAGGCTCACAAACAGAGAGTGGCACAGATATGGACAACAAC
The DNA here is from genome assembly GCA_034780415.1 of Cichlasoma orientale. Classification (NCBI taxonomy): domain Eukaryota; kingdom Metazoa; phylum Chordata; class Actinopteri; order Cichliformes; family Cichlidae; genus Cichlasoma; species Cichlasoma orientale. Next base: position 349,045 of record JAVDPK010001104.1, read on the forward strand.
CACAAAGTAACAAGACTGAGATGTTGCACACATGCAGCTTCAACAAAACACCAAAAATAAACAAGTTATTTTACTAGATGACTGAATGCAGGTAACATCCTTCCAGACAAGATTTACAGACAAAATCCATTCTATGTAAACCCCAAATAAGATAAGGGTGCTCATGTCTGACAGAACCATTTAGAGGTGTTATGTTAGCTTTACTAGAGAACATTACATGAACAGAAATCAGGCAGATTCTGCCTTATTTGGGATGAAACAAACTTGGGCAGGAGCTACCTACAGAAACTCAGAGGAAATGTTTGACAAACAAAATACCACACCAAACTTCACTAAACATCAAGACAGGACCACCCTTAGCTGAGTAGCTGCCTCTGTGCAAGAAATGGTAATTACAGGACAATGATGGAGCTAAATTTTCCTTTATTTCCAGGAGTGTTTTTGGTCAAATAATGCTTCACAAGTAGACTGGAGTCACACTCGGTGGAAATTTCTGATAGATACATAACTTAGATTTCACTGTGGAATCTGTATTACTGAACTTCACTCTTTCACTAAAAATATACAGAATAATATTTTACTGTGCTTTTGTAAAGAAACCAAAAATATAATGTTGGGCTTAAATATAAATGTAATGTAATGGGGAGTAAGAGAATAACTGCAAAGTTATTGCTGACTGAGTAATATAACTGACAGCATAATTTTGCCAGTCAGTGTCACTAAGCTGAACCTATGATCATATCAAACCATGACAGACTAACGGGGAAACTCCCCCTATTGTGATGTGTGTGTGTGTGTGTGTGTGTGTGTGTGTGTGTGTGTGTTTTTGTATTGCTTATTCAAACTTGAATTCGGAAGAAAAAAAACCTATCATTACATATTCATACACAGAATTCAGACAGTACAGAAAATAGGGTCACAGAGTAACTTTTAGGTCCTTGTTTGTTAATCAAATTGTTTTTCGCAAAGCAAAAACATCCTCAAGACAGTTTAATGCGTTTGCTAGACTTACCATTAAAAGATAAAAAATAATATTATCAGATAATAACTTAATCAGCTGACATAAGAACATTACATAACACCTTAGCCAGTTCACTTTGGTCATCAGATGTACCATTGTGCCAGTATATTCCAGTCTCTGGCCCATATGGTGGCAGAAGCTAAGAAACAGGCACCCGGGATTAATTCAGACCTTAGAATAACACATGGCTAATGAACCCATTAGTCTATAATTATGGTCTTAGTGGACTGAGGTGAAGAGGTGAAAGAGATAATTCCAGTTGGACCAGTCATACCACTGTTCCTAACCAAATGTTTGGGCTGAAAGATGGTGGGTCTGAGCTTGTTGGGATCTTGCAGTAAATACCAGGCATGGGAGTGTTAAGCCACAGCATTGTTTCTGCAACAAACACACACACAGTCTGGGTTGCACTGTTTAGCTGCAGACATTACAAAAACAGTCACATCATGAAACAGAAAAAAATCCATGCACATCATCACCACTATGTGAGGCAGGTGGTGGGCTGAAAAAAATCCGCATTAAAAAGGGAATTAACATCTCACACACTGCAGATTTATTGCATCTTAAATGTTTTAAGCACACTGGCTTTTCAGTGCAGCACAATCTTAAATCACCTGTGATTGGTCACATGACCACAACCCATGACAATAACATGCAAACAGAACCATATGTTACTCAGGTCAAACAGTTGATACATAAATTATATGTCTCAAATATATATCAAAATTATATGTACTAAAGGTTAGTATCAGCACGGTGGCGCGGTGGTTAGCACTGCTGCCTCACAGTTAGAATAACATCTGAAGGGCCTGGGTTTGATTCCACCTTGGCCCGCGCCTCTCTCTCTCTGTGTGGAGTTTGCATGTTCTCCCCGTGTGTGCGTGGGTTTCCTCCCACATGTCCAAAGACATGCACTTACTGGGGTTAGGTTAATTGGCTACGCTAAATTGCCCATAGGTGTGAATGGTTGTCTGTCTCTTTGTGTTGGCCCTGTGACAGGCTGGCGACCTGTCCAGGGTGTACCCTGCCTCTCGCCCTGTGTCAGCTGGGATAGGCTTCAGCGCCCCCGCAACCCTGAAAAGGATAAGCGTAAGTGGATGGATGGATGGATGGTTAGTACCTAGAAAGACATAAATAGAAACAATGAAATAAGCAAAAATAAGTGTGTCTAAATACCAAACACAATCAGCTCATTAACATTCTAAAATCTATCTTATAAAAAGTATAACAGGACATCTAGCACAGTCCCTATAGGAGACAAAAAATCTTTTCTTTAATTTCCCAAACATTTAGCTATTCCTTCATGTAAGACTGTTTTTGAAGCCACAGTCTTTAACTTTTGATTCCTATTTTTAATTGGTATATAACTTATTAAATTAGGCGGCATCTTGGTTAACCTTGTGGCTAAAAATTCATTTAAAATATGGTTTTATAAAACTAAGTGACTACTTGTTACAGTATGCAGTGTCATTTGAATAATGACAACAAGAGTGGCCAGGAGAGCATAATAAATACAGCCTCAAAATAACAAAGAATCATATACATAGTGTTTGCAAGTAGTTCTGAAAGTCAGTGCCTCTTTTTGCACACCAGTCTTTGCATTTTGCTAATGCATCATCAGCGCAACAGGCTGGTGAGCAATAGTTTATGACTGTAGTGATAGGTTCATTGTTTGGTGAAAGGAAGAGGCCAGCACCAGTGAGTTATTGTTCTTGTTTCTTGTTCTTGAGTCCTAAAGTTTTATATTGATACACCGAAATTCTGTAGAAATGCTGTTCCAAAGAAACATGGCCCCGATTTGCATTATGTTGAATCCCGCTGCAGCTGCTCTGGGGTTATGTAATATGATGCTCCATATGCTCCACATGACTAATTACATTATACAAAAGGATGGGCGAAGAAGGCGCATTAATGTGCGGAGAAAGGTTGGGTGGGATGGAACAATGAAAAGGAGGATAAGGAAGCCTGACACAATTTGAGAAACGAAAATGAGAAAGAATGCTATTATTAATTTCTGTTCCTTCAGTTTTTATTAACAAGTGTGATCAGCTTTCCAGACTGTGTCTTGCTGTCTCCATTCTCAGTGGTCTCCAATCAGTCCAAATTGATTGTGATAGCTGCGGGCTTTGACCTACTTTATAGAACAATAGCCCCCCATGGCTGCTTAGGACATTCTGATAGTTTTGTTTGGAGGTCATCCAGGCTTGGACAGTGCAGAATGGGTGAGGAGATGGGTGGGGTGAAGCTTAACCCCTTCATCCTTTCAGAGGCGCACCACTATCCTCTTTGACCTGAAACAAAGATTCTAAAGGGTCAAAACAACCAAATCCCAAGACTGACCAGATAATGTTCAACCCCAACAGCTTCACACACCAGCCTGTGTGGCCTCAAATCATGCCCACTTTTAGTCCTACATAATTTCCAGACGTGTGGAACTGTATATACAGAAGCTGTAAAGTTTTTGGCCAGTGGCATCTTTCACTTTACTGCTCAAAAACTGATACATTTTGTTAAAGGCCTTTTTTTTTTAAATTTTCAATTTAGTTTGTATGAAAAATGTAGTAATTCTAAAGTGCAAAATTCAAAGGAGAGATAACAGTTATGGAGGGATGTGATGTTACTTAAAAATAGAAATTTCAAAAAAAAATTTATTGCATGTGACAAATGCAAGATGAAAAGGAGAGCAGCATCTACACACAGTGGATCACTCCTGTTCACACAAGCTGTGAATTTGTGTGAATGTTGAAATGCATATTTCAGAAATGCTTAGAATTGGGCCGAAACAGAAAGACAAACCCTGTGTATTTAATGGCATGTGCTAATCTATAGGTCTGGTGTTCCCAGGCTGTTGCATCTGTCTATTTCCTGTGTTCATTAAGGCCTTTGTGAAGGCTCTTTACAGTGTCTGTGAAACTGTTCACCATAGTTGTTCCTGTACCTAGTTTTTTTTTAAATTTTTAATTAATTAATTTTTTAAAAAACAGAAGAATGTATTGATTTGTTTATTAATTTCTTTTGCAAATAAATCATCTAGACCTGTCCTTTGGGTTTGAAGAATGCTGTAGATAACACAGATGTACAGAGGTGCCAGCAGCAGACAGTGCAAAATGTTATCATTTCCACCAGCATTTTAGTGTGCCACCGAATTGGCAGCGTCACACCCTCTGCTGCACCCATCCTGCATATGACCAATGCAAAAACCAAGCCAGGACTGCTTGCACTTGTGCTTCTTGTTGCAACACATCAATTAAAAGACCACCAGTCGTAGCTGAACCCTTTAATGTTCTGTGTTTCTATCCATTTGCTTCTTTGGACTACATGTACTAATGTGTGGGTACTTATGTGTCTGCTGTAGTTTTTCTTATTGATATGCAAAAAAAAAAAGTTTTAATAGATCTGATAGAGAGGCAGTTCTATCCCAACTTACAGATCCCACATCCTCCACTGAGTATCAGCAGGAAACTGCCCTACAGCAGGCTCTGCTTTCTGCCTCCAACAGACAGAGACAATGAGTCATTTCTGGCTCACTACCCTCTGCGTACTGTTACGACCACTGCTTTCTGAAGTGTTAGGAACTAACACACATGCACACGCCTTGACAGGAGGAACCGGATAGTTATAAGAGACGCCCTGCATAAGAATGACAAAGGCAAAAAAAGAAAAAGGAGCATAGAAAAGCCTCAAGCCAGGAGGAGCAATGTATGAACAGACAAAACAACCATAGGTGAAAATAAACACGCAATCAGGGAATAAGGATTGTGCTGCAAAGATAAGGTTATTAGTCACTATTTATTTTGGGCAGCTGATAAGTGTGGAGAGAGACACCAGTGGTTTCCGGGTATTGAACCCCATTCCAGCATTTGGACTGAAACAATATAATAAAATTTACAAAAATGAACTGGAACAACATCTGGCATGTAATCACAACAACAGCGACAACAACAAAGCCATTTCCCATAGTTTGGACAACACACCAGAAACGACTGTATCTAGTGCACAATGCATTTTTAGAGTAAAAAGAATGGAGGCAGTGGATAACAAATGCTAAAGTTTAATGTACATGAACAAGGATTTTCTGTCTCTCAGAAATGAGGGCACATTCTGACCTCAACATAGGTCATCCACTGCTTTGCTTTTGAATTGTTATCATTATCCACAAGGTAATTGTGTTCCACAGCTACCATATTGTGCAAAAGTCGTGAGCCACCCCTAATTTCTTTATATTTTGCAAGGAAAATAAGAAATAGGTGCATCCGTTTTCTGAAACATGTGCAAACATACATGTAAATATAGGGCAAAAACAGAGTTTGTACAATTCTAAAAAGTTGAAAGTCCATGTTTGGTGTGACTCTCTGAGGCAGCTTTCTTGTGAGTCTTCAGGAATCGTCCTTCAGGCTCCTTGAAGGACATTCAAAGCTCTTCTTTGGATGTTGGCGGCCTTTTGTTCTGTTCTCCGTCAGCCCTTTGTGGTACAAACAAAATTCAAATCAAGAGATATTTTGGAAGCTTAAGGCGGCTGACGTAGTATCCTCTGAGCTGATCAACTCTTCACCTCAGCTATGTTCTGCAGTCCACGGGAACCGCTGGGCCGAGTACTCAGCATTCAGGAGCCACGTTCTATATAGTGTCTAAATATTGTTTTGTCTCCGTTTGTCAACAAACATGATTTATGATCCCTTCATGTTATTGTGATTCTTCACTCATTTAGCAGAATTTTATATTTCTCAACACTTTGTTTTCTCGACGTGTGAAACTAACAAAATTCCCATCGTCCTCAGGTTTACTTTACTCACATGATAAAATGAATAATTAGTACACATTTTGGCTGCTAAATGTGTGCATTTTAGCACTGATAGACACCGATTCTAACAGCATGCTGGGTTTAGGATTTAGCTTAAAACAACAGGTTATGCTTGAAAAAACGAACCCAGCGACCTACTTCTGAAGATAATGAACATTATTGGGATTCTAGTGACACCGTCAGACAGGCTTTCGTGGAAGACACTTTGGTTACAGGGCATGTAACTATAAAATTGAGAGAAAAATACAAAAAGAAGAGAGGCTGCAAGAAGAAAATGCAGGACTCCTTTTCCTGCTCAATGCTGCTTTTTTCTTCTTCTCGTCTCCATGTTACCGTGGCTGTACTGCACAACACGCTCATTGTTCTGTATTTAATTTTAAGAAAGAGCCTGAGTGTTTTTTAGAGAGCTAAAATCTGTTATATTTTTGCAACATTACCATTTCCTGCTTCTGCACAACCAACTGAAAAACTGGTCGCCTTTAAGTTAAATATTCTGATCTTCACTTATCATTGAATAACATTTCCATCATGAATTTCACCTTTTTTATTTATTTTTCCAGAGCATGGTGATCTAAAAGGCCTGATATCTTTGACTCTATCTTCAGTGGCAACAGCTTTTTGGGGAATAACAAAAACAAACAAAAAGACAAACAAACTGCGATGTCTGAACAGGCGAGGCTGTTAAGTCCAAAGTGACGATGAGAAGAGGAAGTGACGATTCCGTGTGCTGAGTGACACACTGAGAGAAACTGGCACTCAGCAGAACAAACACAAGCTGCTTTCCCTCCTCCTCTTTATTCTCCTTCCAAGCTGCCTTTTCATGAATGAAACTGAAGGATCAAAGTCTCTCATTGGCTGGATACCAGACCAATCAGAGAAGGGCCTGGGTTGGGCCTTAAGGCCATTCACAAAAGTTCCTCACTAACCCTTCTTCTCTCCCTCAGCCATACAATAACATAAAGTCTTTGAGTATATCTATGTTTTCCTGTTACCATATCACTTATAGTTACAGCAAATATATATTTCCTACATGTTTGTCGTTTACAAACATTTATTTTTGAGCATACAAAAACTTTGCAGTTAAGCTGCTGACATACGTCCTTCTCTCAACTACACAAATTTGGTAAAAGTTCAGGACTTGTGCAAATGCCTCCATTTACACAAAAATGCAGAAATGGATAGCTATATTCTTATTAGGCAGGAAGGACACCCTCTACATCAATGGCGAGGGTGCGGTGAGGGTCCACACCTTCAGGTTTCTCATCTCTGCTGATCTTTCTCGGTCAGATAACATCACAGCTGTCATCAAGCAGGCTCAGCAGTGACTTCACTTCCCGAGAGTCCTCAGGAAGAACAACTTGGACTTGAATCTTCTCAATGGACCTTCTCGTCCATTGAGAGCCTGCTGACGTACTGTATCACAGTATGGTACGGCAGCAGCACTGAGGCAGACAGGGGGAGGCTTCAGAGGGTAGTCAAGACA
>JAVDPK010001104.1:363359-375055 GCA_034780415.1 Cichlasoma orientale
CACACACACACACACACACACACACACACACACACACACACACACACACACACACACACACACACACACACCAACAGACGCATCAGGGCCACTGCAGGGTTCAGTATCTTGCCCAAGGGTACTTTGACATGTGGACTGGAGCCAGCGAACCTTCTGGCTGGTAACAACCTTTCAACGTTCCTCTGTGTCAGGTTTATCTTGTTTCCCTGTTCAGTTGCATCTTACTTCCTATTTTACTTTGGTAGCTGTCATTCTCTGTCGTGTCTTGAGCGTAACTTCCTCCCCATCTCGTTATGTTAATGGTTCTCCACGTTTCCACTTCCCTCATTACCTCCAGTGTATATATTTTCTCAGTCCCCCGTTCTCCTTTGTTGAGTTGTCCATGCAGCTGTGTGTCCTCCAGCTCTGTGTTCCCTGTGCTTGGTTTCCTTGTGATGATTTCTGTCTTTTTTATTTAATCTTTGCTAATCTCTGGACTTTAACTTCTGCCTCCTGGGTCCTGCAAAATTAATCCACTGTCCACACAGCATGTTATGACACCACTGCTTTTAAGATTAGGCTAATAGCTTAATCTTATAGTTAGGACTGGATCAGGTGACCTCGTGTTTCTTCTTCACTCATCTCTTTTCACTCTGTGTTCACTCTGCATTTAATCACTGGAAATTATTCAACTCTGTCTCTCTCCCATAGTTTACCTTTTGCACTGTCTCCCTCATCCTGGTCTTCCTGTTAAAATGGAGTTTTTTCTTCCCACTGTCATCAAGTGCTTGCTCAATACTGAACCTGGCCATAGATGTCTCACAGAGTGAGTGCGTTTGCTGTCATCAGCAAAGTGTTGCCGTCTACTTGGTCAAGACAGAAACAGGGACATGATTCCTGGAACCACCCATTTCCTGGTTGCATTCATGTCTAAAGGTTGTTGCAGGTTCCTGTTGAAAGGGGCTATTTGAGACACATGCACAGCATGAGTCGCATGGCGACTCGACGCCTACTTCTGAAAGAAGTATGATCACTGTGTCCTCTGTTACAATAAATACAGCGAGGGGTCTGTATCCCTCAACATCCCCTGTTTTTCTTCTTCAGAGACAGAGAACAGTAGGGGGAAGTAAGACACAATGCTTTTCCTGTGACACCAAAGACCCTGAGTATTGTGGTCATCTAGATTGAAATTTAGGATATTTCACGTCTTTCCTCTTCTTCCTCATCAGCACTTGTCTGCTACCAGGATGTGACAAGGCCAAGCAGAGGAAATGAGGAAAGTGAAGAGGACAGAAGTAAACGCAGTTGTTTGTTTTCATGCTCATAAAAGAACAATACTGAAAGAGTGAATTTTACATTAAAGGATAAACAAGGTACTTGTTTATAAGCTTTCCCAAGTCCACAGCGCAGATGTAGACTGGATGCTCAAATTTCCCATCATCCTCCAGAAGTCTACAAAGGATAGACACGGTCCGCTGGTCCACAGCTAGGGCAAAACCTGCATTGCTGCTCCTGCATCCTGAATTCAAAACAACCCAGTTTTATTAATGAAAACAGTTTCAAGAAACATGTCCAAACATGCATGGTGATCTAATTTACATAATCACAAAACCTCTAAGATATGCCTAAGTGATGTTGGGAAAGAGTGGCATGTTTTGACTTTTAAAGAAAAGCAAGTACAGGCACTTTAACTGTTTTCTATGATAGATTTCACTGCTTGCCCTGATGGGAACACCACCACTACAAACCTCATTCATCCAACCCAGGGTTCAGTATCGTGCCCGTGGACACTGTGACATGCCGTGGAACAAACCACTGACCTTCCCCCTGTTAATAGATGCAAAAAACAAATTTCAACTCCTCTGATTATTTTCATTACTTGTGTCTTTAATTGTCCCATCAGAAGCATTGCTTTTATTGCAGTAAAGACTTTAAAGTTGTACTTCACTCTGTCATAGATGTGAACTTGTGAATCAAAGTGAATGAGTAAAAACATGTTGGTCAAGTGAGCTACAAAGCAAATTAAGGGAGGGAGAAGCGCATTATCAAAAACAAAGCAGTTGATCCCAGAAGTATAATTGCTTCTTAACAGTTACCCGGGATACTAAAGCCCCAATAAACACTGCAGGAAGGTGTTTCACTGCCACATTCTTGTAGCTGGAGAGCAGGCTTCATCTTGTCTACTGTAGCTGTGTGTGTGTGTGTGTGTGTGTGTGTGCGTGCGTGCGTGCGTGCGTGTGTGCACGCATCCATCTGTTTATTGGACATAACACAGACACATAGACCTGTAGCACTGGTCACAAATACAGTGTATACGAACTGCAGGGCACCAACAGCACATGGCTCCACCAGGTGGAATCCAAGTGGACTTGTAAAAAGCAAGAACAGCTACTTGTCTGTTTTGTCCATGTAAGCATCAACAAGTGAGCATAACCTGCAGTGGAAACACAAACAAAGGTCTGAAGGACCTGTTTAGTTCCTGGGAGAACAAATTCTGAGTATTGTGGTTGGTGCAGTGACATTTCCAATCAAATTGTGTGGTCATATGAGCTTAAAATGTGTAACCATGACATGGTGAAAGGTTCATTACAGACATAATAAACTAATGCCATGCATTTACATCTACGGAAGCCTCAGTGCTTTGATGCTACTGCCAGCACGCGGTCTACACTATACCGCCAGTGCTGGTTGCACCTTGAGTCACTTGTTAAGTCATTCTTTCACTCACCTTCTTCAAAGCTGTTTACTTTGTTGTGTTGTTGTGATGAAACAATTTTATAAACCCTGCTACTCTTAATTTATATACATTTATCCTGTCTGGAAATAATATCTAGTAAATAATAAATTAGGATTTACTTGGTTGTCATGCTCCCATAGTAATGTCGCTATAGCAAAATACTAAATAGATCCGCTTCCAGTCTGCATAATTATTAATCAGTTCCTGCTATGTAAATATACAACTCGTCCACAAAAGGCCACATCATCATGAACAGACTTCAACTTTATGGATAGAGTCTGCTGAACAATAACAGCTGTAAGTATCTGAGAAGTTGCTACATTTAGCTAACTGCCACAAGTGTTGCAAACTGACAGAAGCTATTCCAACTATTGATTTTTTTATGGCAAAAAGAAACTTAGGAATATGCAGATGACGACCTTTGACCTGCTGTGGGCAAACACAGAGACAATAAACATATTTAGCTGCTGGCAAATTAATGGAAAGGAATGCATGTCTGAAAAGAGCTACGATGTACTTTTACTGATGTGCACTGCAAGATTTACTTCAAGAGTACTGTTTAGTATGATGATCAAACTAAATTAGTTTGGTGTTAAAATACTCTGAAGCAGCTCACCATGTGTTTCTGTGTGCACAGGCTTGACTTGAGTAACAACTTGAGTTTACAACTGCTTTCTCAAGTACAACAATTTCTAAACATCAGGCAGTGTATAAACATGGTCTCTGTAATTGAGTGAGGAATCCCAGTGTATCCCAGTGTGTGTTAAACATATTAAAGTCACTCGTGCATACAATACAATAAGAAATTTGCATCTCAGGAAACTCACTTCTGAGTATGTGAACATGATACTGTGCACTAAATTTTCCTTTGAAGACACACAATAATCAGCTGACATATTTACAAATTCTGTAGGGCTGCTCCTTGAAGGTCACACCTGTTCTGGTTGTTGCATTTGGTGCTGTTACACAAAATGGATTGTGGGAGTTGCGTGGGAATATTGTGGAATGAATGGCACACATACCAACATGGTGAAAAATATCAGATAGCACACAAGTGTGTACTTGTGTGTCTACCAGTACATCACCAAATAATGCAGTAAGCACTTTACAAAGTAAGCTTTGCATGCCCCTCCCACCCACAGTGTTCTGGTAGATTTCTGTAAGATTAAACATATTAAAGCAACCCACAAAGCAGGAAGTGACCCAACCTCATTTACCATGAGAGCTGGGTGGAAAAGCCCGCACTGGCTAAGCATGAAGGGGGCAATCCTTGAGGAATGTAACCAGGAGCATGCCTGTTGAGTTTTTATGTATATGTTTTAATTTTTTGTGACATTCGCAGAAGTGTGCAGTATAAATTTGTTCCCCAGCATTAGAAAGTAGAGGGACTCTATTTTTCCCATTATAGTTTATGATCTTTTATTTCATAATGAATCCAGAATGAAAATTAAAAGCCCTCTCCTCACACGCAGAACCTTAATAATCATTAAGTCTTAAAGAGCTGGTAGTACCGCATTGCCCCAATAGAACCCTTCACTCTCAGAGTGCAGGCTTACTTGTGGTTCCCAGCATTCCCAAAAGAAGAATGGGGTGCAGAATGGAACCATCCCCCAGTTTGGTTCCAGGATGCAGCTACCCTCTCTTTGTAGGATTAATTGATATGACATGATTGATAAAGCTTATAGTTATGGCTGGATTAGGTGACCCTGAATCATCCCTTAGTTTTGCTGCTATAGGCTCAGGCTGCTCAGTGACCTGATATATGCACTGAACACTTCTCCTCTGTTCTCCTCTGCTTCTGTCTCATTTCTATGCTATTATTTCATTACATGAACTTTTTATCTTCTCTTTTCTATAGTTTGTGCTTTTCTCTCTCTCGGTCTCTCTCTCTCTCTGTCTCTCTCTCTCTCTCTCCTCTCTCTCTCTCTCTCTCTCTGTCTCTCTCTCTGTCTCTCCTTCTCTCTCTCTCTCTCTCTCTCTGTCGCTCTCTCTCTCTTTGTACAAGAGTCTCTGGCCATGCGCCTGGTCAACAATTACTACTTCTCCCAACTTTCTTGCAGTTATTATTATATTTTCTTTCACCACTTTGCCCTTACCATGACCGCTCGAGGCAGATGTCCTCACTGGTCCTAATTATGTCTGATATATTTTCCTGTTAACTTATATTAGTTGTCAAATACTGTCAAGTAAAACCGAATTGAATCAAATGTTATGAATCTGCTTTTTCAGACACCTGGTCCTTAAAGCTTTTAAACTTACACATTGTTCTGTGTAATTAGGATACTACATGGTTATAAAGAATCTCATACAATCGAAGCATAAAACTTATCATGGTCAGTAATAAAATGATCATGTTCCAGTCAGCTTAGTATGTAACCATATCTGCACAGCTGTATCAAGTTTGCCAAACTGGCTACGCTTCATGTAAAATATAAGAGGTGAAATATATTTTAAAACTCCTCAAAACTCAGGCTACCTCTAATGTGTGTGTGTGTGTGTGTGTGTGTGTGTGTGTGTGTGTGTGTGTGTGTGTGTGTGTGTGATGGGATGGTGGGAGGGGGGGGGGGTACAAACAAAAGTTCTGAATAGCCTGGCTTTTTCCCTCCAAATAAAAGACAGCGAGTGAGTGAAAGAGGGATGAATAGGAGAAAGCAAAGTAAGAGAGGAGGCTGTGTGCTGCTCCGGCATGCAGCCTGTGAATTACCACAGCAGATGGTGTCTGTGTGTGTGCGTGTTTCAAGCACAAAGGACCCAGGAAGTAGAGGATGAGTGGTGTGTCGAGGCGCAAGCGACAAGACCTCATGTCAATCATGGCCCTTTACTGCCTGTCTCACCAAGTAACTGGACAGACTGTCTGCCGCCATCACTCACATGCTGCACTGCCTGTCTCACCGCTTTCAGGCTCTAATACAGATTTACATTACTTTACTCAGGGTTGTCATCCAGTAATACATATCTACACTGCTCGACTGGTTGTTGGGGTTTCTTGCTGTTAAAGCTGGGTCTTTACCTTACAATGTAAAGTGTTTTGAGGGAACTGTTGTTGTGAATTGGCACTATATGCAGTGGTGGAAATTATTATTTGATCTCCTGCTGAATTTGTAAGTTTGCTCACTTACAAATAAACAAACAGTCTCTGATTCACAATTTCGTCAAGCACTGCTTGGTGACAATGAAGGCTTCTGATTCTGATTTGATTTTTTATGATAGTTTTATTTTAATGGAAAAATCCAGAAAAACACATTATTTAAAAGTTATAAATTGATTTGCATGCCATTGAGGGAAATAATGATTTGATCCCGAGCAAAACACGACTTATTACTTGGTGGAGAACCCCTTGTTGGCGAGCACAGTGGTGAGACATTTCTTGTAGTTGGTCACCAGGTTTGCACACCTCTCAGGGGGGATTGTGGTCCACTCCTCTTTACAGAAACACTCCAGGTCTTTTAGTTTCTTGGCAGCTGCTTGGCAGCTTGAAGCTTCAGCTCCCTCCTCAGATTTTCTATAGAACTGAGGTCTGGAGACTGGCTAGGCCACTCCATGACCTTAATGTGCTTCTTCTTTAGCCTCTCCTTTGTTGCCTTGGTGGTATGCTTTGGGTCACTGTCATGCTGGAAGACCCATCCATGACCCATCTCTAGTGTTCTGGCTGAGGAAGGAGGTTGATTTAATGGCACATGGCCCCGTCCATTGGTCCTCAATGCAGTGAAGTTATCCTGTACCCTTAGCAGAAAAACAGCCCCAAAGCATGATGTTTCCACCTCCGTGCTTGACTGTGGGGATGGTGTTCTTTGGGTCATACTCAGCATTTCTCTTCCTTCAAACATGGTGGATCGAGTTGATACCAAAGAACTTGATTTCATCTGGCCACAGCAGTTTATCTCAAGCCTTCTCTGAATCATTTAGAAGCTCTCTGGCAAACTTAAGACGGGCCAGTACATGTGCCTTCTTCACCAGGGGGACCTTCCAAGTGCTGTAAGATCAGTCCATTACGGCCTAGTGTGTTACCAATTGTGTTTTTGGGGACTGTGGTCCCAACTGCCTTCAAATCATTAATAAGCTCCTCCTGTGGAATTTTGGGCTGATCCACCACCTTTCTCGTGATCATCCTCCCTCCTTGATGGCACCAGCAGTTGTCACCATCTCATCAAACTTCTTGCTGATGGTCTTGTACCTATTCCAGCATTGTACAGGTCTACAATCCTGTCCCTGACATCCTTTGACAGCTCTTTGGTCTTGTCCGTGATGGTGGAGATACACATACACAACGAGTTGAGATCAGGAGTATCTGTGATTGATTGATTGCCAGTCTGTGGGAGCCAGAATTCTGGCTGGGTTGTAGGGGATCAAATATTTATTTCAGTTCAATTCAATTCAATTCAATTTCATTTGTTTGCCACCTCAAGGCACTTCATATTGTAAGGTAAAGACCCTACAATAATTACAGAGAAAACAGTCAAAACAGCCCCATATGAGCAAACACTTGGTGACAGTGGGAGGAAAAAAGTGTTGATACATTTTGGGCACTACTTGCATGTACATAATAATCCGGGTTGTATTTCTAATAAATCACTTAAACAAACAGAAGGACATTTGCATAACATTTAATGTTTCTCTTCTTGGACAAGTGCAAGTTGTAATTAACATATCTATCCACAGCAAGACTTTGGACCAGGAGATACTCCTAAATGATTTCATTAAATGGAATAAAGCCGGGTTTATTTTGTGTAATTGTGAAATAATCAAATACAGCATATGGCAATAGCTTATGCTCATCCTGGTTTACTTTAAGTTGTATTGTAATTGTACAGCTACAGGATCTTTGAAGTTTCTCCTAAATACAAACATTTTCAAGACATTGAACAGAGATCATTCAACACTATCAAAGGGCTTTTTTTGCATCTTAAGACAGAATCTGCTGAATCTGAAGTTTCTTTATTATTGGTCAGAATTTTAGTCCTCTGACATAATGAAAATCCCGCCTTCCTGTTACAAAAGTACAGAATGTCTCTTTCTTTTTTAAAATCAAATTTGAACTTCAGTAGGCATAGTGGCATCACAGTCTTTTCTTTCATTTCAATTTTTTGTATTTATTTCATTTCATTTTTTCTTTTCTTTTCTTTTTTACAGAAATCATTTGGAAACCCTGCCTAATGTTCTCCTTTTTCCAGATTTGATCAATTTCTGAGGTTCACATTTTGTTTCTTTGGTAGTTTCTGAATCCAGCTGTGGTCCATATTCATCTGAAATGTACGGCAGAAACAATCCAGTCGGCTTTGATGGATCTGTTCTTTATATTCTATAGCTTTCCAATTAACAGGGCTCTGAAGGCCCAGTTAATTTCAGTCAGATCTCTAATTGTAACCTTTTCGGCAATAACTGATGCGATTGGACTTCCTGTTTAATTTGCCAACAGTTTACTATATTTGTCACCCTAATGATAAATCTGCTGGCTAACTACTAAATATCTAAATGCAGGGGCTTAGCATTCCTATAAATGTTCATTATCTTTTATGAGTCTGCATGGACTAAATAATGAATCCCAGCCTCCCAGTGTGAATGACACCTTTAAAAAGTCTGCACCTGTTCACCAATTCATTATGACTTTTGTAATATAGTCATTTTGTGTGTGCTGGTGAAGAGTTGCGTTTGAGACCCTGCTCTTAACAAAAATTCCTCTATTGTTGCGTGAATTTCTGTTTCTTTTATAACCATCATGTAACATTTTAATCACCGTTTCAAGCTGTTTTACTTTAGTTATGAGGGCTTATTTGATGCCTTATTTCCTTATCATTCTTATAATTAGCACCTATCAATGTTGTTATTAGCAGTGTTGAATACTGATGTTTTTGGTTTTGCATTATGATCATTGCTCCAGTGTTTCTTAGAGTTAATTTGTCTCAGCCCTCCACGTGTGGTTATATTCCTCCCACTGTGTGTAGATGAGGCTCTTATCAGATGGATGACTGACAGTGACTATGGTACACTGTGTGTGTGTGTGTGTGTCATGTTTCTTGGATGGCCTTCTTGGGTGGTAAACCCTCCTACACAACAGCTGGCCATGCCTGCCTCGGTGGGCAGAGCAGCAAAACAACTCAGTAGGCTCTGCTAGACAAAACAGTTGATACACAATGTTAATATGTAATTGCAGCTGCTGGATTGGACCAGTGGTTTCCAATCATGTGCCACCAAGTCATACAGGTCAGCAGCGTTTCATTCCAGTGAAGTGCTGAACCTAAAGTTCAGTATTAGCCATCGATTTATCAGATTAGGATGCACAAAGCAAAGTGACAAAGTGACACAAAATGCACAAAAATATAAATATCAGCTTTTAAATGTTTGCACAGGCCACCATCACTGTCACCAACACCAGTTACTACATTAAAGGTCAAAATATACCTAGGAGTTAAAAATGGAAGCCTTATCCAAACTCAGAGTAAAAGAGGACTTTATAGCCTAGCTGGAAGCATTTGAGTTTGTGATGGGATTTACAGTAGCTGCAGGTTTACATCAGGGAAAAAAAGTCTATGCCTGTGGGGGGTTTTACTGACCTACCACTTTGTGGAGCTTCTTTCTGCTGTAAATAAACACAATTCAAGGGTCACTTGGTGTGTGATTATAGCAATATAATTTCATGGTTGTAGATCTTTGTCTAAATAAACAGAAAGCTAATTTCCTAGCACTGACACATCCCCCCTGCACTAATATGATTGGAATGTCAACAGTCATTTTTCTGTGTTGTCTTCTTCATGTTTCTTCAAGTCTCTGCACTGCTCGCCTCGCTCTCTGCTTCGCATTGAAGCCAGTCATTGCTGTGCTCATTGATTACCATGAACTGCACGAATGTGTCCACCATTCGTTCCTGCTGCATTAATGTCCACAACATTCATGTGTTTTAATACTAACTTGTTAATAGCAGACAAGCAGAAAACCTGTTGCTCTGTTGATTTAAACCTCCCAATCATCAAACATACACAATTTAAATAGCAAGAAAAAGAAATGCATCATCTAGAAGAGCTACAGCCAGCACTGCTTAAAATTAATACCTTTCTATTCACAATGAAATGTGCAATCAGTACAAAGTAATCAAGCACCTCAGAATAAAAAGCAAAGGCAGCACGTTTCTGTTCAAACTTTACCCTCATTTTCTAAAGCATTTCACTTTACATAAAGGGTTTACATTATTTAAGTACTTTGGCTCGTTCATAGTTTTTAAAAGATATGCTTCTGCTTGTGAACAGTATTTATATGCACTGCTCAAAATAAATTAAAGGAACACTGGTTAATCAGAGTGTAGCATCAAGTCAGTTAAATGTATGGGATATTGATCTGGTCAGTTAAGTATCAGAGGGGGCTGTTAATCAGCTTCAGCTACTTTGGTGTTGATGAAATTAACAACCCATGCATTAGAGGGGCAACAATGAGACAACCCCCCCAGACAGGAATGGTTTTACGGATGGAGGCCACTCACATTTTTCCCTCCTCATCTTCTTGACTGTTTTTTCACTAGTTTTTGATTTGGCTAGGGTCAGTGTCACTACTGGTAGCATGAGGTGATATCTGGACAGAGGTTGCACAGGTAGTCCAACTCCGCCATGATGGCATGTGGAGGAGATTCAAGGAGACAGGAAGTTACTCTGGGGAGCTGGGCAGGGCCATAGAAGGTTCTTAACCCATTAGCAGATGTGAAAGGGTCCGGAGAAACCTTGGAGAACATTATGGTGCCTGCAACCTCATTCAGCACAATCAGTTTGGTTGTGGGTCAGTGATAGTCTGGGGAGGCATATCCACGGAGGGACACACAGACCTCTACAGGCTCCCTGACTGCCATTAGGTATCGGGATGAAATCCTTGGACCCACTGTCAGACCCTATGCTTGTGCAATGGGTCCTGGGTTCCTCCTGGTGCACGACAATGGGTCATGTGGCGAGAGCATGCAAGCAGTTCCTGGAGGATGAAAAAAATTGATACCACTGACAGGCTCCCACACTCACCTGACCTAAACCCAATAGAACACCACTCAGACAGCCAGCAATTTAAGGAGAACTTGCGGCTAAACATGTCACTCCTGGTCCAATTGGGGAGGGGTCCACTGGAGAGAGTTTAAAATGAATTACTAAGGATTAAATACAGCAGTGTTGTACAAACACATGGAGAGTGAAAAAGAGGTGAGTGAAGAAGAAATGCTCAGTGCATCATGGGAAGCCCCAAGCAGTCTATGTCATGGTCCTCCAATCGTTCCGTGCTGGCACACTCATTCTATTTTTTGCTCTATTCTTAGTTTCTCTTATTTTCCTCTCCCTTTGTGTTGTGTGTTTGTGGGGTGGTGGGTCCTACCTCTGCTAACGTCTTCTGTGCTATTCACCTGTTGGTAATCGGCTGATTTGCTGGGCACTATTTAAGAAGGAAGACCTTCAGCCAGTGCTGGATTGTTAAGCTACAGTGTGCTTTAGTGTGTGAAAAAGACTCCCCATTTACATGAACAAATAGTACTCTATTAGATAGATATGATTCAAACCACTGTAGTGCAATTCTGTTAATACCTCTGTGTGTATGTACGTTCTAATCTCTGAAGTTAACTATTGTGGTCAATAGTGCTGCTGCACTGAGGTCCAACAGGACAAGCGCAGCAATGAGTGGACTGTCAGAGGCCATACAGTGAGAAACTTCACTAATGCTGTTTCTGTGCTGTGATGAATTCTGACACCTGACCAAAACTCTTCCTCTGCAGATGATCAGTCTGCTGTTTTACAACGACTCTTTCAAGAATTACTGAAATAAAAAGAAACTTGGAGATTGGCCTATAATTAACTAAGACAGCAGGAACGGGGTCTAACAGACACGTTAAGAAAAAGAGGACTTTTTTAGATCACTACAATTGTACAGTTGTGGTGTGGTTTTATTTTTTGGTGTGTGTGTGTGTGTGTGTGTGTGTGTGTGTGTGTGTGTGTGTGTGTGTGTGTGTGTGTGTGTGTGTGTG
>JAVDPK010001104.1:401277-411794 GCA_034780415.1 Cichlasoma orientale
CCCCCCCGACCCACCCAGACCACGATGTTCACTTTCTGACTAACTCTGGCCAGCAGTCGACTCACTCGCATGCACTCCCAGCGCAGTCTGAATAGAGGGTGAATGGGCATGCTAGCAGGGAATAGCAGCGAGTGCTGACCACCCACTGCCCTGCTGTGCCCTCCTTCCCCTCTGTGCAGTGGTTAGCCTTCTCGTCAGACAGCCTGTAGGAACCAACATTTTGTAAGACACCCTTCTTTGTAATGCTCCGGTCTAAAGATTGACGTTCTCCAGCCGTACTAACAACTCTGCTAGACTGTAACAGAGCTGCGTGAAGACAACTAAATTCAACATTCAACTTTGAATGTCAGCAGCAAATAGGATGATTAATCATCCACCTTTTCAGGAACATTTTATATAAGAAACCATCTGCTATTGTTGATATGATGATCCATCACTTTCTTTCTTATTTCTCTCACTTTTCTCATCTTGGTCTTAATCTTGTCTCTTTCCAGAGATGATCTTTGATTTTCATCTGAGTCCATAAAGGAAGTTAACACAAGGTCAATTGATAAATTACAAGCAAAGCTTACTGTCTTACACTAGGATGGGTTAATCATGTCTTGAAAACAAGAATACATAGGCTACTGAGTACTCATTTTGAATTTGATGGCCTCAACACATCTAAAAAAAAAAAAGTTGGGACAGGGTCATATTTCCCACTGTGTATCATCGCCTCTTGTTTTAACAGCAGTCCATAAACATCTGGGAACTGAGGAGATCAGCTGCTGGACCTCTGAGAGAGGAATGTGGTCCCATTGTTATCTGATTGTCCTGGTCCCTGGGTTTCAGTTTCTGAGATGCTGAGTTTTTCTCTACTTTGGTATCTTTGTGTCATGCTTCTGTAGTTTGTATTGTTGATATTTGGCTTTCTCTTGTTTCTTAGGGTTTATGGGTTTTTATTTCCTTATATCTGATACTTTTGCTGTTACCTCATACCTTTAGTTCTGTGCTCCTGTTCTAAAGTTCTTTAGGTTCATTCTTTTTTTTCTTTTCTTGGTTTTACTTCCTTTTGGTTTTGAGATGGAATTTATGTTCAAGCTCCATAACCTTTTGCTTTAATAAATTTGTTTAGCTTTCCTGGTACTCATAAATTTCTTGCTATCTGTGTCTTTACTTCCTTTCCTGTTTTTGTTCGACAATAGGTTCTTAAACCCTTTTTGTGCTCCCATTCTGTTTCTCCTATCTTGTCTCCACCTGTCTGTCCTGGGTCCTCTGTGTCAAGTCATTAGCTGTGTCTGAATTCAGGGGCTGCATCCTTTGAAGGCCACATTTGTATGTAGGCCGATCGCAGGGAGGCGATGAAGGCTGTGACGAATGTGTCCTTTTGCCCGATATTGGACGGATGGGTCCAGTGTATCCTTCATGGCCTACCATATCCCATGGTTCATTGCACAGAAAAACTCAAACGCAGGTGAGAATGTAGATGTGTAAGTCTCAAATATCTGCTCGATTTATCAAGATATCGCTTAATTGCAAAAGTGTTCCTACATTTTCGGAGATGTCCGTTCCAGCTGGTCTAACAGCGGCTTGCCTCACCTGCTGTCAGCTGACTGGGCGGTCGAGGCTCACTATACCCAGAGAGAGGGGCCCTGGGCTCTGTTCTTGCGCTGGGGTGGCCAGCCTCTGGCAGAGTTGGCTGGTTCTCTGGTGCTTTTGCGTTTATCCATGGGGGCTCTCCCTCTTCTTTCTGCTGGGGCTTGTGTGCAGATGTCGGGATGCGTGGCCTCGGTTCTTCAGTGCTCCTGGGGAGCGGCGGACGTTCTTGGTCTTCTGGGTCCTTTTCTGTGTCTCTGGCTTCTGGGGAGTGATGTTGAAGCTTCTCATCCTCATCCTTACCAAGTGCGTTTCATGACAAACACACAATACACAGACACACTCGCTCACTCACACGCAAACAAACAAAGCAATATTGTGTGCTTGTTTCTGTTTTTATCTTTCAGGTGTTGTTTGTTCTCCTTTTTATTTATTTATTTTTGTTGAGAGTATTAGAACCTACAGCCTCACCTCCTGGTTTGCCAGCTCTAAGAACTATGAGAAACATCAGCTCAATAGTTTGGTGAAGACGACCAGAAGGATCATAGGTACCCCCCCTTCCCTCGCTGCCGGACATCTACAGTGAGCACAGAGATTGTCAGATATCCGAAAACATCCTTACCTCCCATCTCACAGCCTGTCCTCCCTGCTATCATCTAGGAGAAGGTTCAGGAGTATCAGCTGTAGATACAGCAGACCTTTCAACAGCTTCTTAATTCATAACTCTCTCATAGATGTATCTTTCTGTACAGCTACTTTCAATATTATCGATATTTATTTAGACTCTTTCTTGCCGATAGATCTATCTGAGTTAACTTCAATAGCTACTTCCTCCAAACCAACATGTTTATCAGACCCCATTCCTACAAGACAAAGAATTCCTATCATTAATTAATGCTTCAATGCTACATATGATCTCTCTATCTCTATTAATGGGCTATGTAGCACAGGTCTTTAAGGGGGCAGTAATCAAACCACTGCTTAAAAAGCCATTACTTGACCCAGCTGTCTTAGCTGTCATAGCTAATTATAGGTCAACCTTCCTTTTATCTCAACAATTCTTGAAAGAATGAAGTTCCACAGGGTTCTGTGCTAGGACCTGTTCTATTTACATTATACATGCTCCCCTTAGGCAGTATTATTAGAAAGCATTGCATACATTTTCATTGCTACGCAGATTATCTATCCATGAAGCCAGATAGCAGGCACTCATTTGCACTAATTAGTTAAACTGCAGGAATGTCTTAAAGACATAAAGTCCTGGATGACCTCTAATTTCCTGCTTCTAAATTCAGATCAAACTGAAGTTCTTGTGCTCGGCCCTAAAAATCTTAGAAACACGGTGTCTAACCAGATATTTAATCTTGGCCTCCAGTAACACTGTGAGGAATCTCGGCCTTATTTTTGACCAGGAAGAAACATGTTGGACTGTTTTCTTACATTTGCACAATTTTTCTAAAATTAGAAACATCCTCAGGGTGACACGGAAAAGCGAGTTCATGTATTTATTACTTCTAGGCTGGATTACTATAATTCATTACTATCAGTTTGTCCTAAAAGCTCCCTGAAAAGCCTTCAGCTGATCCAAAATGCAGCAAGATTACAGATTTGTGTTTATTTTCGACTCGAAAGCATATTTTTCCCATATTGGCGTTTCTTCATTGGCTCCCTGTTGAATCCAGAAATGAATTTAAAATCGTTCTTCTCGCACAAAGGGCTTGAATGATCAGGCCCCATCTTATCTTAAGGACTTCATAGTACCGCATCACCCCAACAGAGCAGTTCGCTCTCAGACTGCTGGCTTACTTACAGTGAGGCAGCAGCTGATCCAGAGTGTATATTTGGATAAATGCCATTTAGCCATGATAGAAGAGTTCTGAACTAACGCCCTCCCTCCTTTCCTCTCCGTCCCCTGCATCTCATATATGGTCATTCAATCATTTCTAGATGCAGGGAAGGAAATGCATTGTCAAAGAGCTCAAACCATTCACTCCTCCCTCCCAGAGCCCCTTCCTCTCTCTATTGCTTCCTCCTCCTCTTCTGGGCTCAGGTCTTTATGATAACATCTATCAACCACATTCCATAACATGTCTTATCATCCAGACCTGTTGGTTTAGCACCAAGATGGAGAAGAGATTTCTATATGGTTCATTTTGATCTTCGTGTGTGTGTGTGTGTGTGTGTGTGTGTGTGTGTGTGTGTGTGTGTGTGTGTGTGTGTGTGTGTGTGTGTGTGTTCTAACCTATTAATACACTGTAACAAATTTACTGTACTGGATGAAATGGGTTTTTTTACAAATAAGTTATGAAATATGAGCACTTTTTGTGTTTATTTTTGAATTTGTTTAAATTATACTATTTGACATTTAAGGAGAAATGCTTATTTACGTGTTTCTTCAGCAGTTGATGACTCTTATGCCAGTGTGCATCAAAGTGTAGTCATAAGGAAATGAGGCTAGCTTAGCAGGATTAACAGTACAAACATTCAGTCTTTCAGGGTGAATTTAATTTGAATATTATGGATTGTTCTCATGAAGTGTCAGAATAGAAAATACAAAGTTGGAAAGTAATTCGTTTAGAAGGGATTCAAATCAGGCATGAATCAATCAACGTCAGTGTGGCTGCGCTGTGCACCGGCTGGGCTGCTTCTGCTGAACGTCCTCAGATGCATCAGGATGTTAAAGTAAAACTCACAATTCAACACCATGAATGTCCCAAAAAAAGTCCTGGCACACCATGTCACAATCAGACTTGGAAACTGTGAACTGGGATCACCAGGAATAATCCTGGTATATGACGATGAGTATTCATTATGAAAGAGAGATATTATTGATTATGTTTATACTTTAACATATATTTTACATGTGGTCCCAGTGTACATATTACATATGCTTATCAAGAACCACTGATTTGTATATTACACCAAATATGTGGTATTATATACAGTATTGTTCAGTTTGGTTCCATTTTGTAGTACATAACACACATAAACTCTGTGTATTTCAGTCCAGAAGGTTCAGCAAAACGAAGGATTGTTGTCACAAATATGGAAGCAATATGAAGTCTATGCCTTTTACATACTCTCTGTATCATGATTAACACTGTATTACTATAAAACGCACAGCTGTTGGCTTGCATCCACTAAAGCTGTTTAAGCCCCGCTGACACCAAGAACTCCGAAATGTGGTCACTGCAGAAGTTCAGATGCGTCACTTTGTCGATGTTTTCTGACACGTATTTTGGTGCCTTCCCACAGGTCAGTGACATCTGCCAGGTCCAGTGAAAAGCTGAATTGTCACATAATTTAATTTTTTTTTTCACACTGTCACATGTAGTTAGGTTTGTTTGAAGTGATGTAGCAAGAAAAAAGTCAAAGAAAAGTAAAGACAATACCACAGATGACCACCAGATGTCCCTAAAAATCTCCTTACTGAGTCAAACAAAATAGTCCAAACTTAAAATTCTCAAAACACAAATTGGTCGTTTTAAAATGCAGGAAAATTCTTGCTGTAGATTATGTGCATCCTGCTTGTGGCTGCTACATGTTCCTCCCTCAGCACTGTTATTATCCTGAGGATGCTGCATTATGGTTTTAAGAGCTGATGGAAAACTAAACCCGTTCTAGTGTACTAAAAATGTAACGAGTTAGGTATAAAGAATGATGGACAGATTACCATGAAATTCTCCTGACTTAATGTGAAAATACTGAAAGAGTCTCCGCTGTCTTTGTCTAACAATGTTTAATAAGCAGATGTATTTCTTTGTTCACAATATGTAGAATTACATATTTTTAATGTATTCCACAATATATCACTGTCACTTTTTCAGGGGTTTTCCCACTTCAGCTTCTCCAGTTTGTGCAGACGTCTTGAATAATTTGTGACCAATAAGGATGCATAATCCTTGCCAAACCACCCGTCTACACAGGAGGAGGACCAGCAATACGACCACAAGAATCCCAGAGAACATGGTTCAACCTAAAATATAGAATTCATAGATAAGTTTTTTTATTGCAAACATAAATCACAATATTTTTTCATTAATATTATTATCCCATGCACGGGAAAAAGACACGCTCCGTACAGTTTGGTATCGAGGAACTTGATCTGTGTCGATACCTCAAGAAGTTCTTCAGAAATTTTGGATGAGACTTGGAACAACAATGGAGCTGCTGTGAGCTCAACACTTCATTTCTGTGTTGGACTTAAACGTCTCAGCGTCAGGACGGCAATGTGCATGTCAAATCCTGGGTATTTGAAACTATTTCCCCCTCAAAGCTTTATGTCAGAACTGTGTGTGTCTGGCAGCTGCTGTGCTGCTGTTCCCTTGTGTTGACAGCTCATTGCAACACTGTGCATTGTTATCCTCATTTCTATCATTCATCACTTCTTCTTTAATTGGGGCCTTCTGAAACACGTATTCACACCTTTGACCTCGTGACACTATTTCATGGCTGAGCAGAAGCACGTCTGCAGGCAGGTCTCATGGATTTGGTGAAAATAGCAACATCAGCTGAATGAAGACTTTAACAACAGCAGAAATGGGAGGCTCAATTTAGACTTTATGAATTATGTAGAGTTAGCCATGTACTATTTCAAGATGGACTTAGAAAAATATTTAGACTATAAGTTGCTCTGCTATAGTGAAGGAAGAAAAAGTAACTTTCTCCCTTCTGTGTATGTATATCTGTGTGTCCTCTTCAGCCTGATAACAATGATAGCTCTGTAGAGGGCCGCACCACTACAACCCTTGATAGAGAGATAGAGAGAGGGAGCAGGAATAAAGACAGCATGGTAAAAAAAAAAAAAAAGAGGTCTGATTTGTGGAGTGTGCCTCACACCCTCCTGTGGGTGCCCCCTCTTCTCTGGGTGCCCCTCTCTCTCCTTTCCTCTCTCTCCCTTCTCTCATTCCTTTCTTCTCAGACACTCTGATGTAATCCAAAGGCCTCTGCAGGAGCAGCTGCACAGCGAACCAGCCTTCCCTCCTTCCCTCTCCCTTTCTCTAAATCTCTTTCTCTCTTTTCTTTGGACTTCCAGAGGCATGCAAGGCGAGGTGAGGCGAGGGAGAGGAGGGCGCTCAGACACAATTGGGGTCTTTTTCTGCCCTGAAAAAAGGGGGCTATCGCCTCACATCTCCTTCTGTCGCCCCTCTACTGTACTATACTGCAGGCGGGTGGGTGTGTGGGTGCAGAGGCACAGTGTCTTGGTGCGCTCAAAGGACAGCATAAAGAGACAACTGCACACAAATACTGCAGCCAGACAGCACTTTTAACTGCAGATAAACAGTGGTGGCTTTAACACAACATTGTGAGCAGGGGTGTAATAAAACTGACTTTATCCACTTTACCTTCAGACACATTGTCTCGAACTCATATGAGCCAATAAAGAATCAGACAAATTCCAAGTTCATGAAGCCGTCCACACAGACTGTGCATTAAAGAGTGTTGTTGTTTACCAACATAGTCAAATCCATACATGAGCAAAGCATTCCCGGGTGATGGCTGTAAAGAATGTGTGTGACATTTCCCTTCACCGTTGCTCTGTCATGTTTAAACAAGTCTAAAGCTCTACTAGCAGCCCCCACAGGCTGCAATGTTCATTACAGCTCACGTTACAATAGTGATGAAGTGACTGAAGGACTTTCTGATTGAAATTACTCTTAGTGAGGTGTTAAAAATGATTAGTCTGTTCTTGGGAGAGTGCTGCAGGAATCACTGTGCCAATCTTTGTCTGGTGTTGCTATATCTACCTGGTACGCAAGCAGCTGTTGTCAAAAAAACAAACAAACAAATAAATAAATTGTCAGTCTAGAGCACATTATTAGAGGCCTGGTCAGCCTGCATGATTATTGGCAAAAACCTCCCTCAGATTCTTCCACTATACCTACTTTTGTGATGCATTTAGGATTGTTTTTTTTTTTTTTCATTTTTGCATAGAGGACACAATGACTTATTTCAAAGTATTTCATATTTATATATCACTTTGTACTTTTACTGAGCATTCAAAGCACTTTTACACTGCAATACACATTTCTGCATTCATGCAGCTATTTTTTCTATGCACGTTATCAACCACCCTTTTAGATTAGCCCACAAACCACTTAGTAGTGTGACAAAATAATATAACTTTAATGTATACATACTATTTTATTTCAGCCCTACATCAGTCATGATTGAGTGAGCCAGTACTATTTGCAACATGTTTTGAATACTGAATACTGACCTGACTGGGAAAAGCATTTATTTATTGAAATAAATCTAGAAATGGTAAAGTTCTTATATTGTGCTTCTCTACTCTAACTGAGCGCTCAAAGCACTTATACAACATGTTTGCATTTATCCATTCACACCCTTTCATACAATGCTTGCGTCGGTGAGCAACTTCAGATTCAGTACCTTGCCCAAGGATACTTTGACATGTAGTCCAGAGCAGCCAGGAATCGAACTGCCAACCTTCTGATTAGTAGGTGACCTGCTCTATCACCTGAGCCACAGCCACCCCTAGTTTGACATCGATAAAACACCAATCAGTAATGTGGGAAACTCAGAATAAGCTTAGAAGAGTTTTAAAAAGTATCTGTCTAAGGATGTCACGAAACCAGCTCTGATCTACTTTTTTTAAAAATCTTTTTATTTTATTTTAGCCATATTGCATTATTATAATGATCATAATAATGTAGACTGACAGAAGAAAAAGAAAATTATATGTCTCACCTTGTAAGAGCAGGTTAGATAAAAATCACAGCAACCGAGTGTATTTAACTGCAGTTTCAGCACAACTGCAGTTGAGAATAAAACATTTCCCACTTCAGGCTGCTGTGGGGTGGGAAATGACGCCTTTGCTTTGACTTCTCTGATAACGCGTACCATATGCAAACAGTCTGCTGATGACAGCAGCAGCTTTTAAAAGTACCTGCCATGATTCATAAAAAAAATCCATTCACTTTAAAATGCTAAAAAAAAGTGGCCTGCAATGCAGAAATGCAGAAGCTCACACCTGTAATAGTTTGAATGCACAAACTGTAGAACATTGGCCAAATGCAATATATTCACAATTAGCAATATGATGATATATTTAGGATGCATGGGTAAAGTAAGTAAAAGGAAACCTGATGTGACAGCAGATGCACCCAGTCAGGCTTCACAGTCTGTTATTACCGATATTTGTGGACAGTGGAGACTAATATAACCCTACTGTAATTCTAGTGGTCCCCCAAATCTTTTGAGTGAAGTATCTTTCTCCTTAGTTGCTCAGCAATGTTCAGCAATGTTGAGGCTACATCAATATATCAAATTTCAAATTGTTGTGCTCCCAGAGTGCGTTACGTTCCCCTAAAAAGTCCAGGGGGTGCGGAGAAAGTAACAAAATAACTTACGTGGCATTAAATGAATATGGAAAAAGATAAAGCTCTGCAGTCAGGGTTATCCTGACTCATGTTAAAACACATTCCTGCACCTGCATTCCCTCTCTGAACTCTGTACACAACCTGACATGTGCAGGTTGTCCCGACATCATAGCTGCCGGACCCTGGCTCCAACTGAAGGAAGCTTTCAACATTGGAAACCACTTACCTGTGAAGTGTGTGTGTGTGTGTGTGTGTGTGTGTGTGTGTGTGTGTGTGTGTGTGTGTGTGTGTGTGTGTGTGTGTGTGTGTGCCACTGGTGTTTATTCATGCTGGTCTAGGCGTCACGTACGTCTTTAACTGAACATTGTAGACCACAGAGGTTACATATTGTGTGTCATATGGGCTCACATGGAGTTTGTGAGCAAGTGTGTCAGCCATGTGTTTGTTGATACTTTCAGAGACCAATGAACAAGGAGCCTGCACTGCTGAGCAAGCACACCCAGGATATCTTTTCCTTATCTGGCTTCACTAACACCCGCACTGGCAATCACACTAAACGGTCACACAAAGGTTATTAACTACTGTTAAGTCAACTCGGGGTTTTCAGACTAGCACGTTCAAAAAGGAAGTGTGTGTCTAATACATAGCATAACATCTGACTCATAAGTATTTGGCCAATGACTCAGGTTTTGTAATTTTGTCTTTGTGCAGCACCACAGCAGATTATAAAATTATGATGTCATTAACATGTAGACTTTCAGATTTAATTCAAGTACTTTAACAACAATAAATTTTACATACACATACACAACTCCCCGTTTTCAGGGGCTAGAAGCAGCTGGACAGCTGACTGGCAGACAGCTTTTTGCTGTTGTTTATGGCACAGGATAGTAAAGAGAACTGACAGAGGAATGATGTGCCTACTCAAACAGATGTGCATGACATGCAGTTTTATGACCACCTGAAGCCTGCTTCCTTACTTTTTAATGACAATTTAAACAGATAAAAGATCTGGAGTTGATTCCAGGGTTCAGTGTCGTGTGGATTGGGTGGCATGAGGGGCAGAGGTCCTGGCAGTCTAATCTGTGGTTGCAAAGACTGGCTTTAGAGATATAGCATGTCGCCTCTCTGGTGGAGAAGAAGCCTGAGCTAGTGCATGTGGTTGAAGCATCCTGGCTAAATGCTGTGTAAATGGACTCACCTCTGCACCTCACCTGCTGCAACCAGATTATTAACACATTCAAGCAAGCCAGCTCACATTACTCCAACCTGCTACAAATGTGTATACTGTTTTTTTCTCACTGATAGCTATATTCTATTTTTACTTTATTCAGTTTTATTTTATTTATTTTATCCTTAACTGCTGCTCTCTTTCTGTTCTTCTC
Source organism: Cichlasoma orientale (assembly GCA_034780415.1). Classification (NCBI taxonomy): domain Eukaryota; kingdom Metazoa; phylum Chordata; class Actinopteri; order Cichliformes; family Cichlidae; genus Cichlasoma; species Cichlasoma orientale. Next base: position 411,581 of record JAVDPK010001104.1, read on the forward strand.
TGTACTTGAGCTGCTTTAATGCGCAAATTTCCCCATCGTGGGATCATTAAAGTTTTTTCTTATCTCTTATCTTTACATTCTTTGCTCCCCGTCCATTTTCATTTTAAAATTCTCATATTTACATACAGAGCACTAAATGGCCAGGCACCAGATTATATTACAGCTTCTTACAAAATATATTGCTTCTCGCAGTCTTCGTTTGCAAGGCCCAGAA
>JAVDPK010001104.1:411804-422894 GCA_034780415.1 Cichlasoma orientale
CACAGACAGAGCCTTTCAGTCTGTGGCACCAAGGCTGTGGAACACTCTACACTGTGTTCACTTGACTCTGTGGATTCTTTGAAAAAGCAGTTAAAAACTTTTTTGTTTAAAAAGACCTTCTGCTGAGAATTTTAGTAATTTTCTTAACTGCCTCTTCATTCTTTGGTGTTCTAGTGTGTATTTGTAATTTGGCTATTATTGTGTTTATTTTGCGCTTTGTTGTTCACTGCGTACAGCGCTTTGTGACTGTTTGTCTATCCATCCATGAAGCCAGATGACACACATCAATTAGTTAAACTGCAGGAATGTCTTAAAGACATAAAGGCCTGGATGAATTCTTATTTCCTGCTTCTAAAATATAGAGATAAAAATGAAGTTAATGTACTCGGCCCTAAAAATCTTAGAAACATGGCGTCTAAGCAGATACTTACTCTGGATGGCATTACCTTGACCTGTTTGAATCAGTGCAAATCAGCACGCTGGATTGGCTGGGACAGAGGTCATCCAAATGACTGTCGATGTGGTGAATTCCTCCTTTTCCATCAGCTCCTTTTGGGGGTCACCAGACTGGATATCTGCATCCATCTGACACTTTCCCTAGCATCCTCCTCCATCACACCAACCCTCTGCATGTGTAAGATCTTCCTCTTCTCCTGATGCCTGGAATCTCCATCTTCAACATCTTTTGGCCAGTATATCCACTATCCCTCGTCTGCCACATATCCAAACCATCTCAACCATGCATTTCTAACCTTGAGCTGTCCCTCTGATGTACCTGTTAGCGTCTTCAACTCTGCTACCTCCAGCTCTGTCTCCTGTCTTATTGTCAGCGCCACTGTCTCCAAACCATCATAATTTGATTTGTCTATTTACTTTTTTTTATGTCAACAGTCGCTGTTGCTACTGTCAGAGTAGCTTTGTGTTGTAGATGATCAAGTTGATTCTGTTTTGCTGTTTTACAAATACCATCAAGATTAGGAAAATGAGCCTGGATTCATTCTTGAATTCAGGTAAGGCATCACAGACAATTTTGAGGAGGAAAGAAGATATGGTAGTTAACAACTTTTAAAAATGCATGTATTATTAATTCGAATTAATTTGCATTGTCAAATAAATTATTAATTTGAAATTCTCACTTTCTGACAGGTTACCATTTTTGGATTTCTACAGATCAAAGTAACCAAGGACTGACTTGTCGGTTGCCATAGTTGAATTTTGTTCCTCATTTAGTGTTTTTGGTGTGAACCATGCCAGCTAACATTTCTCATAGCAACTTTGCCTCCAGAGGAAGTGACTTTTGATACATATCAACAACAGCACTCAGACTTTCCACTGTGAAAGAAAAAAGATACTCTGTTACTTTTAAGTGACTCACAGCACAGGTGTATTTTGTGTTTATGGTCAAATAGGTCATGTTTATAAAATTGGACCCTCCTCACCGTTGATCAAAGTTTTTAATATTTACTCATGAAGTTCTGGAGGCCAAAATATGGCATTAGGTACTTTTTTTTAAATTGACAGACTGAAGTGGGTTGAAGTGGGTAAACTACTGCAGTTCAGAGATTCCTAATCTTAAACACCAGCGATGGTGTATCTACTCTCTATAATCTGATTTGGCATTTGTTCTCTGTGGATTTCCAAATCAGCCCAGGCCTATTGCAGCATAACTAAGGGATGGGTCAGGGTCACCTGATCCAGCCCTAACTAAAAGCTTGATCAAAAGGGAAAGTTTTAAGCCTAATATTAAAAACAGAGAGGGTGTCTGTCTCCCAAATCCAAACTGGGAGCTGGTTCCACAAAAGAGGGGCCTGAAAGCTGAAAGCTCTGCCTCCCATTCTACTCTTAAGTATCCTAGGAACCACAAGTAAGCCAGCAGACTGAGAGCGAAGTGCAGTACTACAGTGATACAGTACTATGAGGTCTTTAAGGTAAGATGGGTCCAGATTATTCAAGACCTTGAAATGCGAGGAGAAGAATTTTAAATTCTATTCTAGATTTAACAGGGAGCCAATGAAGAGAAGCCAATATGGGAGAAATCTGCTCTCTCTTTCTAGTCCCTGTCAGTACTCTAGCTGCAGCATTTTGGAAGAACTCTTAGAACAATCTGTTAGTAATGAATTACAGTAGTTCACCCTAGAAGTAACAAAGGCATGAACTGGTTTTCTAATTTTAGAGATATTGTTCAAGTGCAAGAAAGCAGTCCTACATGTTTGTTTAATGTGTGCATTGAAGGACACATCCTGATGTCAAAAAATGGTGTGTAACTTTGCGAAAACAATGTCAGGCTCTGTAGTTTCCTCTGGTCCCCTCCCCACTCAGACCATGACATGTTTAGCTGCATGTTCTCCTCAAATTGCTGGCTGTCTGAGACCTAATGTTTAATAATCCACATTTGGCTGTTTTACTCTTAGCTTCAATTGAGTGCGCTACATTGTTCTTTCTTTGTGAATTTTTATTCTTAAATCATCTTTTGCTGGCTTTTTGGTTTCTGTTTTGGTGGTCTGGGAGCAGAGACAATCTCTATGGGGATGAGGTTTTGGGGGGACGGCAGGAGGAAAGAAGCTCTGAAGAGCTGTGTAAGACTGCAACTCTACTTCCTGGTCCAAACTCTGGATAACCATGTTTTAATAAATTCATCCAGAGTTCTATAAATGAGAGCTGCTCCATATAAAGTGAGATGAATGCAAGAGCAGGTTTTCCCCAGAACATTTCCCAATTATCTATGAAGCCCACATTGTTTTTTGGACACCACTCAGACAAGCAGTGATTTAAGGGGAACATGCTGCTTAACAGGTCACTACGGCTCTCTACTTTTAAGATCAGGGTTAAAACTTTGCTTTTTGATAAAGCTCACAGTCAGGGCTGGATCAGGTGACCCTGAACTTTCCCTTAGTTATGCTGCAATAGGCCTGGGCTGCTGGGGGCTTCCCATGATGCATTGAGTGCTTCTTTTTCACTCAACTCTTTTCACTCTTTATGTGTTTATACACCACTCTGCATTCAATCATTAGTTATTGTTAATCTCTGGCTCTCTTCTACTATGTGTCTTTTGTTCTGTCTCCCTCCCCTCACCCCCAACCAGTCGCCACAGATGTCTTATACTTTATATAGTGCCATATACTATTAATCTCTGGCTCTCTTCCACAGTGTGTCTTTTTTTTCTATCTCCCTCCTCTTACCCCCTCACCCCCAACTGGTTTTGAGTTTGAGGGGACCAGCTACAGAGTCCAAAATCTTTTTTTTAGAAAATAAACTTACCTAAACTGAAAAATGAGTGGAATTAAGGGTTAAAGTAGGATTCAGCAGGTGAAGGAACCCTAAGATCGGCTGCAGTGGATCTTTGTTGGTAAAAGAATCACAACTTTCTATTCAGTTCAATTCAATTTTATTTATATAGTGCAAAATCACAACAAACAGTCGCATCAAGGTGCTTTATATTGTAAAGACCCTACAATAATTATAGAGAAAACCCAACAGTCAAAGCGACCCCCTATGAGCAAGCATTTGGTGACAGTGGGAAGGAAAAACTCCCTTTTAACAGAAAGAAACCTCCGCCAGAAACTAACATACTGCTGCTGCTGCTCTGAGGTTTACTGCTCTTTGTGGATGCAGTAGTTCACAAACTATCTTAGCTATATTCTATTGAGTAAGTTGACAAGCATTATACTGTTTATACTGTCTTTTAATGACAGTATATTGTTGGTAAGAAGGTTGAATTCAGTGAATAAATCTAAGCATCATCAGCTTAAATTCAAATTCATCACTGCTACACTTGATTTAACCTGTAACTCTGACCATGAACACCACAGCTGCTGTGCACCAGTCCAACACAGAGCTTTACTGTGCCATATCACCACAGTAAATGGAATAGTTCATATATAGTGCTTTTCTACTCTGACTGAGCACTCAAAGCACTTATACAACATGTTTACATTCACCCATTCATACAAGCACTTCCATGAGTAAGTAACTAAGTGCTTATTGTCTAACAGTCACACACATTCATACTCCGGCGCTTGTGTGGGAGAGCAATTTGGGGTTCAGTATCTTGCCCAAGGATACTTTGGCATGCAGTCTGGAGTAGCCAGGAATCTAGCCGCCGATCTTCTGATCAGTAGGAAACCTGCTCTACCTCCTGAGCTACAGCCACCCCACAACAGCAAACTAACCTGTTTATCCTGCACTAAACTAACGAGTATTTTCATCCAACCTTTGAATAACACAAAGTTAGTGTTATTATATAAATGATGAATAAATTATATGGTGTTGCCTCTTTCATCTCTTTGTATGCGATAAGCGCCGGTGATGGACAGACCAATAGGACTGTCATTTGTGTGTTAGTGTTCACTCCTTTTCTAACTGGTTTGAAGGTGCACAGTAGTGTAAACTAACTCCCTAAAAATGTTTTAAATCTAAAGTAACGAGCCTGTTTTGAAAATGTAAGGAGTGACCTCTAAATCACCTGATTAAATGTTTTGCCATAATTGGGTTAAGGTAAAAAAAAAAAAAAAATCCCTATCTTTGACCCTCTGGAGTCGATGGGCACGCTGGCGTGTCCAAATGACATTGTTGATTTAAGATGACAAAGCAGCAGGATGCAGCCTCAGTGACTCACCGTTTGAACTTGTGTAGAAAACGATAGACCGAGTAAAACCAGAGTCATGCTCAATAATTTACGCCATGCTTTTTCCTGTATATTGTCCTCATGTTTGATGCACATTTGGGGCAGGAAGAAAACCGGGATCTTCGTTAGCAGGAAGTGCTTGTGGGCAAACAAATTAAAAATAAAAAAATCACAACAACCCTTTCCATTTGGTGGAAAAATGCACCACATCAACAAATCAAAACCTTATATGGCAAATTAAATGCTGAGGATCAGGTGAAAGTTGTGAGGGTGACGGGGTGAAAGAGAGACAGCGATTTTAACAGTGAGTTTTGATTTGAGAAATTTTAGCTTGTTTGGCGTGTATAGTTAGTGTGTAGTGTAGTGTGTTTACTGTGTAGTATAGTCATGGATGAGGCAGATGCTGCTGAAAAGCCACCAAAGGCAGACTCAAATGAAAATGCTGTCTTCAGGTGGACAACAGGAGGAGGGACACACCTGGAAGTGTCAGGCCTGTCATGGGCCCCTCTGTCTGTGGAGGACAGGAACTGATTTTGGGAGCAGCAGGAAGTCACTGCTGTGTTGTTGTGCATAAATGCATGCTACTCTCTGGCTTTGGAGATGCTTATGGAAAGCTGCTGTTATATAATAAGCTCAAAGAAAAGCTTCTAGAAGCAACAAACTAACCCTCAGATCTCTTAACATTTTATTAAAACTTGGATTATAATCATTTCTGGTGAGTCATGTTGATTCGACCTGTCACAGACTGTCTTCATCATGATAAACCTGTGAAGATGAATTCAAAACACACTCTTTGTATGCATTATGTAATAGATGTGAAATTGTGACCAATGTGAATGAGGGAAAGTGTAGCATGCATATAAAGTGTTTGGTGAATTTGGAGAGGTGTGTGTCTATGTGTGTGTGTGTGTGTGTGTCTTAAAAATATCTGGGAGGAAGTGGAGGTTATTAAAAGGTGAGGGTATTTCTGTAGGAGCTACTTCCTGAACTAAACATGGAGGAGACGCAGTTTCTCTCTGTTAAATTTCTGCCCAACCGTAGCTTGTTTCAAATGTACTCATACAGATATACGTTTTCTTCATGGATTAACATTTCTCCCACTCTTTTGATTGATTTATTGGACATTCTCTTTTTTTTTTTAATTTCCTTTAACTCCTCAGATGTAAGGCTCTTCAGATTACCACTGCATATCAACTATGTTCTATAAACATGCTTACCTTGCCTTTCCTTGCAGTTACTGAATAGTTGCATCATCCTCAACAAAGTAATTACATGTTAATCTGTTTTGCACAGAGAGCGGTGCAGGTCCGTCACTGACAGAGTTCATTACTGAATCCAATTTGAGTCAACACACTGTTTGGATTCTTCCATCAGCTGATGGTTATGATTTACTGAGTCCTTTACTTTTTGTATTTTCTATTTAATTGTCTGCTGTAACACAGTCGTTTGCCAACTTTTGGGACAAATGAAGTATTTCTTATGTTTTGGACACCTTGTCGTGCTAGCCTATGCTAGCTCTCAGTGCATTTGTGAGAGCTGTTTTTCTTCTTTTATGTCTTTTTCATGAACAGAAAGGTGATCTGATCTGCACCTTCAAAAGCAGCAGTACTTTAAATGTACTCAGAACAAATACATTTTCTTCATGGGTTAAAATTATAAAATGATATCATATTACAGGTTGTCATGTGACAGTTTAATGTATACAGATTGTATCAAATGACAGGATCATATTTAAATATGATATCAATAAATATACAAATTTACTGGTTGTGATTTCTTTTCTGTATGGAAATAAAGAGCATGACTCTGTGAGTCACTGATCTGAATATGATCTTGGTGCATAATTGATTAACATTGGTTTCAGTGACTTATAAGTTCCAGAAATTCTTTTTTCTGTTTTTCTTGCCTGCTGCTCCAGTTCTTCCTTGTTTGAGCAAAAGAGGAGGTGGCGGGTCTCGCTGGTTTAAGTGCAGAGGTTAGTCAAGTGGACTTAACTATCTGTTGTGAGTGACCACATCCCCCCATGGGTTGTTTTTTGTTTTTCAAATATAGTTAGACTTTGGTTCCCCCTGTGGTATTTAAAATGGTTTACTCCATTACTATATAGGTTGAGCTGTCTCTCATTTGGGCAGGGCAGTTATTTGAGTTCTGTTAAACATATTTTTGTAAAGTTTTGTTTAGTTGACCTTGTTTATGGGCCCGTTGATTTCTTAGACTCGTTTACTTTCATGAATTTGTATTTATATTACTTTTTGTCTTTTTGGGGGTATAATAAAACCCACAGTTTGAAAATACACCTGTGCCTGTTTGTTCATAATTGGTCCCTGATGCTCAGAGTGATGTTGAAAAGCTAATTCATGCATTTATTACTTCTAGGCTGGATTATTGTAATTCATTATTATCAGGCTGTCCTAAAATCTCCCTGAAAAGCCTTCAGCTGATCCAAAATGCTGCAGCTAGAGTACCGACAGGGACTAGAAAGAGAGAGCAGATTACTCCCATACTGGCTTCTCTTCATTGGCTCCCTGATAGATCCAGAATTTATTTTAAAATCATTCTTCTCACATACAATAATCAGGCCCTATCTCATCTTAAAGACCTCATAGTACCGTTAGTACCGTATCACCCCAGTAGAACACTTAGCCTTAGTCACAGAACTTACGGCCTTAGTCCTGGAAGTTATGCAGAACTTAAATTTACTTACAGGGTACATCCATGTAAAATACATGTACTTATGACCTTAGTCCTGGAATTTATGACCTTTGTCCTGGAAATTATGTAGAACTCAATTGTACTTACAGGGCGCATCCCCATAAAAGATGTGTACTTACGGCCTTAGTTGTGAGTCGAATTATAAAGTGTTGCCATTGTGTGTTCCTACCTGGTTAAGAAATGACTGGAGCTGCTCTGTCTTTTTCACTTCATGGACTTTGTATTTTAGGCTACTTATCAACCACTATTAAAGGTGCATATTGAGTTTTCTTTGCCTGTTTTTGGTGTCTTTGCATTTGGGTAGTAGAAATGTGAGCTCCAGCAGTTGTTGAAGATGCTCCGTTGCCAAGAGTGTAATGTGAAAAAAATATATAACTAGCATGCATTTAAAACTTCACCTTTGTGTAAATCAGACTATCACACGATAGCCATCAAAACAATAATAAAAAACAGAACAACAGTGGGAGCTGCTTTAACAGGCTGCCACTCAGCATGGTGCCAAAAGAAAGGGACTCATATACATGTTCATTTTTAATTAGTTCTTACTGAAAACAGTGAATGGAGAGGATAAAAAAATGAAGAGGAAGTGGCCAGACAATCGGCCACATGGGCCAAGGCACGAGGCCAGTGCTGCTTTGACATGATCTGGAAGAAACAAGTGTGTGTGTGTATGCACGTGCACCAGGATCAGCGCAAGATGGCACGCTCCACAGACATCATGCCAGTGTAGCCAAGGAATGTATGTGTGTAATTGTCTGTGGGTGTATGTGAAGCAGGGTGCAGCACCCTGGGTGGCCTGGCCTGTTCAGCTGCCTATTTGGCACCATGGATGTCTAAGCAGCAGCTTTTCAACCGGACAAACTCAACACCAAAGAGAAGCTTTTGACTTGTGTCTGTAAAAGCTTGCAGTCTTCAGCCAGTTAAAGCTTATTGTGAGGTTAACTTGCAAGTTAGGCTGATGCTCATGCTGTCCTCTAAGGCAGTAACAGTAGTATATCTCGGATATGATATAAATATACAACCACCTCCAGGATTTACAGGTAATGGTCTGAAAAAGAAAAAATATCCAGTGAGCGGCGTGTTGATGTCAGAGGTCAGCTCAGGGGGGCAACAGTAACTCACTGGATACAACCATCCAGTCATACCTCTAAACCTGAAAAGCTGTACACCGCTCTAGTAGTTGCTCCTCCCTCAACAGGAAATGAGGTCAGATGGTTGTCGTGCTTTGGAAAATGTGCAATCTTTTTGTTACTCTGCCTATTGTGAGGATTTATACTGTATAAGGGCTTGACATAGTAATTTCACAAATTCAATTCAATTCATATTTCTTAGATTTGGCTGTTGCTTTTTTGCAGGATTCAGAGGTTGTATGGTCTCATTGATTTCCTCCTTGCTATTTACTGCATAGGCATATCAATTACTGCTCATTCAAATGCACCAAATGGGGTGGCTGTGGTTCAGGTGGTAGAGCAGGTCATTTACTAATTGGACGGTGGGTGGTTCAAACCCTGGCTGCTCCAGTCTGCATGCCAAAGTATCCTTGGGCAAGTTACTAAACAGTGAGTTGCTCCTGATATGTTCATCAGACTGTAAATGTTAGATAGAAAGCAATTGAGCATAAAAAGGTATTTGCATGGGTGAACGAGGCTTGTAGAGTTCAGGTCTATTTATGTAGCACCAAATCACAACAACAGCCAAAAAGTGGTTTGAGTGCTCAAGCAGAGTAGAAAAGCCCAACATAAGGACCAGTCCATTAAACAATCTCTACTGCTGCTACTTCACAGTTAAACAGCTGGTCAAATACAAGTGGCTTTTATAGTGCAATAGGTACAGGAATCGTAATGCATAGAGTGACAGTCTGCACACCTCCTCAACAGCATAAGCAATTCTTTATAAATCTGAATGCTGGGTGAGCAATATGAAAACAGATGGTGGTTGGGATTATTACTGACTGACAAGCTGAGATTGTTTGGCTGCAGGTATGGAAACAGATAAACTTACATCAAATGCTGAATTTAATCATCAGCTGTCACAAAATCCACATGGACTGAAACCTTTACATTATTCCAGTAAGTGTGTTATTTAATTACTTTCTAAAGTCAAGGAGAGTTAAGTTAAATGGCAGGACTGTACTGCCACAGTGTGGTGGTCAGAGTTCTGCTTAACTTTCCCCTGGCTTTGGCCCAGTAGGTTTGGTTTGGCCCAGCACTTCTCATTATTAGAACCTTTGTGCTGATATTCATCCTCATTATTAACAGGCTGACTGACTGACTCTTACCTTTCACATCACGCTGAACACTGCCACGCCGAAAACGTGATCTTGATCACAGACGAGTTGTCGGCCTGGCCGTCAGTTGTTCCTTTTTGTTCATGTTTATCATTTCAGACACTTTGCACAGGCTTCCCTCTTCATCCTTAACAATCACCAGTCCCCTCTTGTGACCTGGGGATGCTGAGCTTTGACTTTCAGAGCACTTGCACAGACTGCCTGATGCACTGTCTCCTCCAAAACAATGAGTATACTTTGACTTAGCTGAATTAGATCTGTAGGGGTTTTTGTTTGTTTGCTTGTTTGTTTTTGTTTTTCCCCGAGGGTGCTATAATAATTCCAGCAGGACGAAGGTTACTGCTATAAGCATATCATCCAAGTTAAATATGCTCCAAGTACCCTTAATGTACTGTCCTCCTTGACCACACAGCCAAGCGAAAACTACTGCTATAAAAAAAATATAATGGCCACCTTTCCATGTTACACAACAGCACTACAAATCATTACTGCAGCAATACCTTATACACTGAAATAACATCATCATTACTTGAATATCATCAGTAGCCATCTGTGTAACATGGAAACACTGCTATCATTACAGCCTCCATAATAATCTCCAGATTAAACACACTGACATCTCTAACCATGGCAGCAGGCCCACATCTGTGACATATGATCATGGAATACAGCCATTGGTTCAAAATACTTATCTAGAGACAGGTGGGTCCGAAGTGTCACGCCCCAGTTATCTAATCAGCACAGTAGTGCTAGTAGCTTATGGCTTAAGTCAACACACTAAAAAAAAACAATTTAAAAAAAACAGTGTCTGCCCAACATTTGGACAAATTTAAGATAAACAACAGCAAAGTGAAAGACAGAGTTAAACTTTCCAAGTCAGCCGATTAAGACATGGTATGTAAAGCATAAAGCATAAATGTGGCATCTTTGTCACTGGGTATTATTTTGATGCAGCATGTTTGAGTTTCTGTAAAATTCATGTATTTTTTTTTACCAAAACAAAAATAATAAAGACATGGCATTTGGATTTTGTGTGTTCTGATGTTGAATGACTAAAACACCACATGTGATAGCAGTGACTGTATCTGCTTGTCAGAACAGTATAATCATTAACAGGACCTACAGAGACAGAAAGTGACATAAAGAGGAAAGTAGAGTAAAAGAAGTGTGCAAGACAAATGCATGGATAGATAGATGGATGGCAGGTAGCTTTACCAGCATTCCAGAAGCAGACTGGCCTCATTGTCCTGTGTGTGTGGGAACCTCTGAACACTTCCTTTAAGAGCGATTAATGGGAAACCTAAGACACTGGATTACTGACCCTTCTCATGTTCACCTCAACTTGCTGTAGATCAAGCCATTCAGCTCCCTTACTCATCCTCTGTCTCACACACACACACACGCGCGCGCGCGCGCACACACACACACACACACACACACACACACACACACACACACACACACACA
>JAVDPK010001104.1:455754-469410 GCA_034780415.1 Cichlasoma orientale
GAACATCAAGCTGCTTGGAGATGGTCTTGTAACCTGAACCTTTAACATGTTTGTCAAAAAATAAATAAATAGGCAGACTGACATGTTAGAAGACGCCTGTGATGTTATTAGAGGGCACATCTTAGTTTAACACGTCCCTTTGGTCAACTTATTTTAGTCTTTTCTAGGAGTCCCATCATTTTTGTCCAGGTCAGTTTCATTAGTTTGTCTTTTTAAAAATAATTCTGTTGAACCACAATTCAAAAGCAACGTCTGATTTTATTTATTATTACTTTTGTCAGTTTCAAGTTATTTTAGTGATGATTCTGGTTTTTCTTTCTTTAACAAAAATTTTATCTTCATCTGTATCAGCTTCATTAGGGTAGCACAGACATCAAAAATCACCAAATCATGATCCTGCATTAGCTGCTCAACAGTTCAACATATAAGTTCATATAAAGCCTCAGTTATCTCTAATGAGGGCATGTGATACTAACTCCTATATAACATATTATCAAACATTAGCTGCCACTGCTTGTTGAGCACTTGCGCCATTTTAAACGTCTGAAAAGATTAGAAGAAGAAAAGCATGGAATGCTGATTTAAAAGAAAAAATTGGTATGAATGTGCACAAGAAGGAATTTTTGAACGTTTTTGATGCTGCGGATCAAACTTTCATTTTCCAGAAATAATTATTTGCTCATTTCCCGTTACAGAGGTAAAGCAGTGAGAATATCATATAACAAATGCCCACGTAGCATTCAGGGAGTAAAACACTTTCAATCAGACAGTAAAGTGGGTACTTACACTTATTTTTGTGGCTTCTCTTGAACCATCCTAAAAAAAGAGATACGTTTATCAGTTTTGAAAATGTCACCCAGTGTCAGCTATTTTCACTGAAAGATGCACATTCTGGTGACAACACAAGATTTCTGTTCTTTAGTTCAAGAAAGAGAGAAAATGACATGATGGTTGTGTACATTTCTCAAAGATGCCATCGATAGCGTCTCTCACTGTCCCTCATGTGCCTTTTCCTCTGCTCTCTTTACCCCTGCTACATGTTTTTGTTGTGCTTATCCTGCAGACAGTAGGCTGCAGATGTGATTGTCCGCGTCTCCTCAGAAGGCTGAAAGACCGTTTCGTCATGCTGAAGGGGAAATGAATTCCCATTGTGCCCTCAGCAATAGCCTGTCGTGAAGCATCATACCTGAGAGGAATCACATGATGTTGATAACCAACAAGTGACCTAAGTCAGAGTGATTTATAGTGCACACTAAAAACGATTCAAAAACTGCTGCTCGTGGTGATCAAAATGCCATGAAAGTGTTCCAGCTGAAGGACAGAGATACTGTCTAGGTCAGCGTTCAGCAGTATTCTCGAACACAGATCAGTGTAAATGTTTGAAAAGTGCACAAATTGATTTTTGGCAGTTTCACAACAGCAAAGGTATGTACACTAGAACATTAGATATTCATATGCAGGACAACAGAATCTGCTTAAAAGATGTAGTGTTGATGATGCAGGGCAGAGATGAACACATTTACTCATTAGACCTTTGTGTGAGTACCTTGTTTCTGTTAGTCGGAGCACTGATCTGCAGCTCGTGAGGCAGTTCTTTAGACATATCCTCCTTCAGGTACCACCACTGGATCTCCAAAGACATGGGTGCTGAGCTGACAGCTTTAAAGGCGCAGGGCATCTCAACATCCTCTCCCTCCCCCACACTCATATCTTTAGGGACTTCAGTAAATGCAGCTTTGGTGTATGAGGGTGGAACAGGAAAAGAGACAAGACAGCAGTTTAGCAAGTTTTTAATGAGTGTATGAAACTTCAGCCCTCTACCAGCTTCTCTGTCATTTGGCCTTTCATCTGTCTCTATTTAAAGCTCATCTCCTTCATACACTGACACAGTTTTATTATGATATGCTAAAATCTGCCTCAGCTTTATTTAATGGAAAACATTTTTCACGTTTTTTAATGTTTTTTTTTTTTATCTATTCGTGTTATGAAAGAAGGATAAACTGCGCAGGCTTAGCAGGGGAGGTTTCGCACAAGTGGCACTTAATTGAAATGTCACAGTCTATTTCCGATGTACATTTACTTCATGTCACTTCACTTACCATTTGCCCAAATCATAAAGGGTGAATTGATAATGAAATAATAAAGGATGCTGTAGAGCCCCGTTTTCTTCATGTCACAGTTACGTCTTGTCACACTCACGGGCATTAGACGGTCATTTGACCTGGACGTGATGTTACCAGCCTGCTCAGATGACTCCAAATATGGGCAAAGAAGAACCCCAATTCAGGCGCAGCAGCTGCATCAGCAACATGTAGGATCCGGAGCGAAGCCTGAGCATCATTAAACCTCCATTCCAGCGCAGGAACCAAAATCAATCTAAATAATGAATTTTAATCCCTGAGAGAAGAGGCGACTCGTTTATTCCCAGCTGAGTGTCATCTGAGAAAACCAACTTCCCGATCAGCCGTAGAGACTTGCTCTTCGTCTACACACTACTTCCCTGACGAAGGAAGGCTCTCCCGGGCTCCGCTCCATCACATCTCCCGTGCTTGTGTGTTAAAGAGAGGATGCCTTGCAACTGAAGCAGCCAGCGACTTCTCCCTGATGCTGACTAACAGCGATTACTGCTGAAAAGAGCAGCCGTTTGTCCCCGTCCCTCTTCTGTCTGCTGTCACGGACCTGAAGCCCTCCCGCTGCTGTGCGCGCTGCGCAGAGGCGCCAGCAGCGGGCACCCTTCTCTCTCTCTCACTGCATCCCCAGCGAACGTGGTGCCTTCTCACTGCTTCAGGGCTCCAAATATAAATACCATTTTCTTTTACTTATTACAACGCGCATGCATACTGAGTTAGTGTGTAAGCTGAGCTGGATTAAAATTGACGGTATCACACAATGTTGATGGAAGCCTATCGGGAAATGAATGAAAATGTAACTACAAATGTCATTTTTCAATGTTGTGTTATTTTAATAAAAATCTAAATAAAACAGTACTATTTTTTAAATATCCACATGCTTTCCACCACTCTATGTAAAATGATAAAGGAAAACGTGTCTTCACGTGTCATTTTCAAAGTTAGTTAATTAACATATTCAAAAGTTTAAAAATTAAATGGCACTATGACCTGATTTTCCATTTTTTTTGCAAGTAAAATTCCCACAAAAATTTAAATGAAAGCAAATCTTCATAGCAATTTTAAATTTAAAAAGGTAAGCATTATGATTTGGCTCATGAACCCTGTGTTTTTTTCTGGAGTTTGAGTTTGTGGTATTTTGGATTCTTGTGTTTGTGATATTTTGAATTTTATATTCTTTTACCTAGTTATTCCTGGTTGGCCTCTTTGTTTATACTCTCAGGTCTTCTTATATTTTGTATAGCTATCTGAAATCCATTCATAGTTATCATTTGCTAATTTTTTAATTAATTTAATTCATTGTTTCAATTTACTCCTGCCTGCCCCGTGTTCCCCATGTCTTGTACCTCTGTGTTTGCTGTTCTCATGTTTTGGTTATTTCCCAGTCATCGGGCAACACTTGCGTACTGTCTGTCTCAACCCCTCCCTGAATTCTGTGCAACAGTCTTCCTTCTTCAATCTATACCATTTAATCCTCACCTCAGTATTGTTAAAATTACTTATTGTTAGCAGATTATACATGCAACCTTCCTGTCAGAAAGCTGACAGTTCGCTGGCTAAATAACAACAGCTGGTTATAAACTAACATTAACTAATGTTAGAATTGAGTGTCCTAAAAAATAAATGAATAAAATCAAATTTTTCCTCTGATAAACATTTTTATTATAATCTCACATCATATGAGAATTGATTTACTAAACATCAGTCAAACAATATTACATCCACTTCAAAGTTGAAGTAATGCCAGCTAACAGTGGCTAACAGAGGCAAAAATAGCAGTGCTTACTGCTAAAGTTTAGGATATCCCGTATCACTGTCATCAGACAGAAGTGAGAATTGAGCTTCACTGACTCATCGACTTGTATTGGATTCCTTTCAAAGTTTTACAGCCTCCTCCAGAGTATCAATCAATCAATCAATCAATCAATCAATCAATCAATCAATCAATCAATCAATCAATCAATCAATCAATTTATCACAAAGCTAATGGAAAATTTCTCTGCCAGATTTGATGACTGTCATTTCCAGGGATGTCATTGGATTCGCGTGTGACCCGTTTACTATCAGCCCAGGTGAAAAATTCTCCGCAAACGCGACGAAGATGATGCTGCTGGATGAGGCGGCTTTTCAAAGTGAACTGAGTGATTTCCGGGCCACTGGTGACATGAAAGCTGCTCTCCATGGTGCTGAAAGTTTCAGCACTTTTTTGGCTGGCTTGTCCCCAAGAGTATGACACACTGAAGACATTGGCCATGTATGTGTCACCATGTTCAGATCAATATATACCTGTGAAGGTGCATTCTCAAAAATGAACTCTATAAAAACGCATGAGAGGAACCAACTGTCAAACCAGTCTTTGGAGGACTGCTTGGACATAAGCCTGACAGCGGTGAAGCCCGATGTTAAAAAGATAGCATCAGAGGATAAATGTAACTAACTGTGAGTATTTCAGTCTTGTGATTTTCTTATTTGTATTTATTTATTTATTTTTGGATCACAGGTTACTTTAACTTGATGTAACATTTATAATAACTGAGGCCTGTCAGTTTTATTTGTCATTTGTATTTATTTACTGATGTGAAAGTCTTGCGCTTACATGTTCTTTTCTGTTATGTTGATGGCTGGAGACACCGCAGTTGTGCACAGTTATGCTCATTATAAACATAATGAGCATGCAAAACAATACAATGTTAAATGAGAGCAACGAGTTTATCTTCATTTTTGATTGAAGGCAGGCTGTGGCACAATCTACTTTTCAGTGGGTGTTTTTGTTTTTGATTTTTAAAAAATGAATATGGGAACATGTTTTTTCCTCCTCACTAGGCTAGTCTTAATTTCAATAATACTCAGGGGGCCACATGGAAAGTTCTGGCGGGCCCCATGTGGCCCGCAGGCTGCAAGTTGACGTTCTGTCCTTTATTCAATCTAGTCCTGTGTGTGATGATGCTGTCTGCTCTACTTTTCATCAGGCAGTAAGCTGTGCGTTTTGGCCTAAGGAGAAAGTGGGCAGGGTGGTGTGGGTCCCTGATAATGTGTTGTGCCCTTTTTTTTTTGCATCGTTGTGTATAAACTGTGTCCATTGATGGACATCCAGTCCTGATAATTTTTTCAGTTTTATTTACAACTCTCTGGAGAGCCTTCCTCTCTGCCTGAGTGGTGTTGCCATATCACTCTGAGATACCAGTGGAGAGGATGCTCTCCACCAGGTCCTTGTAGGTTTGTGTGAGGGAGCAGCAGCTCACCCCAGCCTATCTGAGCAGTCTGATGAAGTGCAGCCGCTTCTGGACCTTTTTCACAGTGGCTGCCGTGTTTTTGCTGAGCAGCTCTGAGCAGATGACACATGAAGGCAGAGAAAGTTGTGGCTGTCCACTCTCACTACTTTAGTGCCCCGATGGTCATCAATCAAAGAGACTCTTTCTCCGATTGATCTTTCTGAGTTAACTTCAATAGTTATTTCTTCCAAGCCATAAATGTTTCTATTAGACCCCATTGCTTCAAGACTGCTCAAAGAAGTCCTACCATTATTTCATGCCTCGATCTTAAATATGATCAGTCTATGAGCTACGCACCGCAGGTGGCAGTAACTAAACCATTACTTTAAAAGCCATCACTTGACCCAGCTGTGCTAGCTAATCATAGGCCAATCTCCAACCTTCCTTTTATCTCAAAAATTTCTGAAAGAGTAGTTGTAAATCGGGGGGCATGGGAAAGAGAGGGGATCTTTCTTCTATATTGGCTTCTCTTCATTGACTCCCTGTTAATCCAGAATTGAATTTAAAATCCTTCTTCTTAGGACAGAGGGGTATATGCAGTATGCCAGTCTCCAGTGTTATCTTCTACAGTCCTATTGAGTTCCTTATGAATGTTATTAGCTCACTATTAGTCTTGTATAGTGCCAAGCACGCCAACATCCATCTGAGGAGCACTGAGTTGTAGGCTTTCTTGTAGTCAGTCCAGGTGGTGCTCAGGTTGGTCTGCCTGGTCTTAGAGTTCAATTAAATTAAATCAATTTTTATTTATATAGACCAAAATCAATAGTTGCCTCAAGGTGTTTTATATTGTAAGGCAAAGATCCTATATTAATACAGAGAAAAAAAGAGTCCTGATGTACAGCTCTATCAGCAGGAGCTGGTGCTTTGGCCCTCTGGTGTTGTTTCCAATGCTTTTCTGAGCTGTGCTCGTGTATTGACTCACGTGCCTACTCAGCTTGATTGCTACAGCATCTGCTCCCCATTTTCCACTGAGCTTTAACAAGATGTAGACTCTCTTCAGACTTTGTGTTGGGATTCTTCCTACTGACGGGAAGTTGATTTTGAAGACTGTGCATGGTGTCTGTGAGAAATTTGATTAATCTGCTATTTATGCAATAGGCTTTCTGAGAGAAATGCAAAAGACAGCAGCAACAGGAGCTTTCTAGGCCTCACACTGGGACTCAAAAAGATCAGTCATCTGTCTTAAGGAGGCTTGCTATGCTTATCTTAATTGATGACAGACTATTTCTGGGTGCCATGCCACAGTCTTTCTTATTATTCTGTATCGTTTTCTCTCTCACTGACCCCCTGGCTCCCTGACAGTCTTTCCTACTCTGTGTTGCCTTTGTTTATCTCGCTCTCTTTTCTATATTTTCTGACTTTTAGCTGCAGTTTTTGAATTTATCAGTGAGAAAATAACAGTCAGGAATAATAATCAAAGCATCAATGTAAGGGCTCACAAATTCCTGGAGGGAGATTGATGAAACTATCGCAATGGACGTGAAGGAATGAACAAAGTGAAATAAAAACAACACAAAACTAGAGGGACAATTATGTTTACATCCGGGGGAAAAAATGACCACAAAGAGCGAAAACCCAGGAGGGAAAAAAGTCACAGCACTTTTTGTTGGCCAGCACCGCAGGTGCTTTAGTTGAGCACGCAAAGCGCTTTATCCATGGCGTTTGCATTCACCCATTCACATACACATTTATACTGTAGAAAAAAAACTGAAAAGTAAAATAGCTCAAGTTCTTCAGTGGGTGATGATGTCCCCACTCTAAAGGCCCTCCATAGAAAGCCACTGAAATTACAGAAAACTTCATCAAATTTAAACTGTCACTGTTTAAAAAATGTAAAAGATATTAACAAACTGAGTAATGCCTGAATAGTTCAAGGTCAAAGTTTAAAGTTTGAAATTTTTCTCTAGCTCAAAATATGTTGAACTAGTTAACTGTCAAAGTAGGGTGGGTTTGAAGAGGATTTCAAACAGTCTCTATTCATATCAAATGGCAAAAATAAAATAAAATAAATTTAATATTTAAAAAATTATAAAAGTTACAAAAAGAAAAGTAATAGCATAATTGTCCAGAAAAAAAATGAATGTTTTGATATTAGAACGCTTTCTGTAGCACAAAGCATGCGGAAGGACCGAAAAACGTGCAGAAGGATGACATTAATGACCCCTGGAGCCAGGCCTTGGGGAGGGTGCTCAAGGGAGACTGCCTGGTGGGGCTTGGCTGGGCACAGTCTGAAGTGGAGACATGGGCCCACCCTCCTGTAAGCCCACTACCCTCCGGAGGCGTTGTAGGGGTTGGGTGCAATTGGGTGTGGGCCAAGGGCAGAGGCCCTGGCGGACCAATCCCCGGCTATTGACACTGGCTACTGGGACATCGAACGTCACCTTTCTGGTGCGGAGGGGGCATGAACTAGTGTGTGAGGTTGAGAGATACCGGCTAGATATAGTTGGGCTCACCTCAACACATGGCCTGGGCTCTGGAACCAGTCTCCTGGAGAGGGGCTGGACACTGTTCCAATCTGGAGTTGCTTTCAGTGAGAGGGGGCAGGCTGTGGTGGGTATCCTTGTATCCCCTCAGCTTGCTGTCTGCACATCAGAGTTTTCACCAATGGATGAGAGGGTAACTTCCCTGTGTCCTCAGGCCGGGGAATGGGTCCTGATTTTTGCTTGTGCTTAAGCACCGAATTCACTGTACCCAGCCTTCTTGGAGTTGCTGGGAGATAAGAGAAGTCCTATCATCTGTGGTTAGCCTGTGGGACTTTGGAGGCAGCTGATGGGTACCGGCAGGCTGAGCAGAACCTGGCTTGGGTGGTGGCTGAAGCAAAAATTCGGGTGTTGGAGGAGTTCGGTGACGCCATGGAAAAAGACTTTCGTACTACCTTGAAGTGCTCCTGGCAAACGATCAGCCAACTCAGGTGGTTCCTATCTTTAAGAATGGGGACCAGAGGGTGTACTCCATATATCGAGGAATCACACTCCTCCTCGGGAAGGTCTATGCCAGGGTGCTGGAAAGGAGAGTTCATCAGTTAGTGAAACCTCTGATGCAAGAGGAACAATGCGTTTTTTTGTCCAGGTCACAGAACGCTGGACCAGCTCTTTATCCTCTCAAGGATATTTGAGTGTGTGTGGGAGTTTGCCCATCCAGCCTACATGCATTTTGTGGACTTGGAGAAAGCATTTGGCTGTGTCCTTCAGAATATCCTGTGGGGGTGCTGTGGGAGTATGGGGTGTCTGGTTCATTGTTGCAGGCCATTGTAGAGAGCTGGGTTTGCATTGCCGGCATTAAGTCGGACTTGTTTCCAGTGGGTGTTGGACTCCACTAGGGCTGCCTTTTGTCACTGATTCTGTTCATAATTTTTATGGACAGAATTTCTAGGTGTAGCCAAGTGGTGAAAGGCTTCTACCTTGGTGGCCTCAGAATCTCATCTCTGCTTTTTGGAAGTGATGTGGTCCTGTTGGCTTCATCATTTGGTGGCCTCCCCCTCTCACTGGAGTGGTTCCCAGCTGAGTGTGAAGCAGCAGGTATGAGAATTAGCCCCTCTATGTCTAAGGCCACAGTCCTCAGCTGGAAAAGGGTGGAGGGCCCACTCTGGGTCAGGGATGAGTTGCTGCCCCAAGTGGTGTAGTTTTGATCTGTCAAGGTGGAAAGAGAGCTGAGCATAAAAGCAAAGCTGTCAGTTTATTGGTTGATCCATGTCCCTACCCTCACCTGTGGTCACGCGCTTTGGGTAGTGACCAAAAAGAATGAGCTTGCGGGCACAAGCTGCAGAAATGAATTTCATCCGAAAGCTGGCTGGCCTCTCCCTTAAAGATAGGGTGAATAGTGGGTTCATTCAAGAGGAGCTCAGAGTAGAGCTGTGGGGCATGTGCCTAGGATGCCTCCTGGGTGCCTCTTGGGTGAGGTGTTTCAGGCATGATGTGGTCTGTGTTTCTCTGCTTAGGTTATTGTCCCTGGGACCCAGCCCTGGATAAGAGGAAGAAAATGGATGGATTGATGGACTAAGGATGTACTCACACTAGGTGACTCACACCATTCCTGGGCATGTTTGACCCCAGTGTCATCCCTGTCCTAGCCTGCTTAAAGAGGTGAGCCCGGGCTTGGTTCAGTTGATCTTGGGCACAGTATGTAGTGTGATGGAACACCAATACTTCATCTATAGCTGCCTCAACGAAAAACAAATCTATAATGGCTGTGAATGCCAGTGTGTCACCACTCCACAAAATTGTTCTAATTAAACCACAGAATGCATAAATGCATAAGAAATGCTGGGAGAAACTAAAGTGTACTTGGGCACTGGTGATTCAGGGCAGTGTGTGTCCAGGACTGCAAGGAAGGAGGCAAAACATGCTTGGGCATGGCACAAGCAACCATGCCTAGTGCGAACACGCCCTAGGTCAGGGAACAGGAATGCAAAGTGGGAGATAGATGCTTGAGTTGGGAAGGAGAAAGTTGTAGCTAGAGAAGCGATTAGGTGCAGGATTGACTGATGAACAGTGATGTCAGTCTGGTGGAGAGTTAAGACTTGAAGCTGAGTCCCGATTTCCAACACACCTGACTCCCCTCATTGATGTAAGACACACAAAACAAAAGGGAGAAAGAGAGAAAAGAAAGTGGGGAGTGGCTGCCAGCTAAAATTTGAAATATGCTGCTGATCACGGATCCAACTAAACACAACATCTGTGTTTTTTGGTGGTAACTGTTAATTTTTTAAAAGGACATTACATTAAATGCTCATTGTTTAGTGCTGCATTGAGCATTTTACTTGGCTGTGGCTACAACATGGAAGAAGCAGAGCAAATATGAAAGTAACAAGGGAATGACTGAATATAGATTTAGCCAAAAATAGATATGAATGTGCAGTTTATTTAGTTTGAGCCAAACTCCCCTCAAAGTGCTTCCATTTAGGGATGACGGTGCTGTTCTTAATAGCTGACAGGCACATAAACCCTGCTGCTCTCTGCAGATAGCTGGAGCCTGTTATCATGGGTTTCACCATAAACACACACACACACCTACACACACACACACACAGACACACACACACACACACATACACACACACACACACACATCTGGGAATATTTTAGGTGAGTGTTTTGACATGAGTCTGCTCCACATCTTCTGGGAACAGGAAGCTTTTCCTCACTGATGTCTAGGCTTTTAAAATCATTTGCCACTTTTACTTATTTGTCAGCATTTTAAAAACATCTTTCTGTGAACCCCGTGGAAAAAGAAGGAAGCAAGACGTGATGCATGGTACCCACCGAATAAGCTGGTAAACAGGCTAACCAAACCATAAAACAGAAGTGTACCTTGTCAGAGTCAGCGGTCCCTGTAGACGGCAGTGTTTCTCATATCTACCATAGAAAGTGCTGCATAAAAAAAAAAAAAAAGGTTTCTGTTTAGCTCGGGGACTTAACGTGTAAAGTTTGTTGTCTTGACTGATTAAACAGGGCTCACATCAGCAGAGGCTATAGTCAAAAACGTCTGTGTGTGTATTCATGGTGTAGATGTCAAAGTTGCATTTGCAGTACTCAGCATCTAGGTAGCGCTACTGAAAAGGAGTGAGCATAAAGGGAGCAGTGTTTTTCAAGGGGCAGTTAATGCAGCATTTCGAACAGCAAATACTGAACAACAGACTGCTTCTGTGCAGCTTTGTCACACAGTGTGTTTTGGTAGCTAAATGTACAGTTGCTACATTGACCAGGAGAGAAAAAAACATTAATATGTATGGATCTGTAAGCAGTGGTGATCAGCATTAAACAAAACAGAATCAGCCACACTGTCAGGCTGCCAAAGCTGTGCTCAGCTTCTCCATCTGGAGAGACGGGAGCAAATCTCAGTGTAACAAGCTGAGCCTAAAACCTCCACCTTGCCAAAGTGAGAGGGTCTGCTCATCATTGACATTGACCCCAGCTTCTGAAAGGCTCATGAGTCAGGAGCGGAAAACCATTTATAACAATAAAACTTTTAAAAGTGAGAACCACTCAGTGCTGCTGCATTTGTAGTTAAAATGTCAGAGAGCGTAATGAAAGGAAGCGATTATGTAAAAATGCTAAAAACTGAAACGCGGTTTTCTGGATTAAGGTTCACTTCTGTGAATGTGTGTAATTTACAATCATCACTCTACCACATTTGCCTTTAAGAAGTAGTCCAGCAGCATTAACTCAGCTTTTCATCATGCATGCGTAATTTTCTTGGCAAGAATTGGTACTGCAGGCTACTTAGTCAGTTGATTTGCAAAATGCATCTGCAGTTTGCTGGCCTATAATTGCTTCTGGTACATTATTGATTCACTGTCGCTTTGTATGCTTCTCTTAGCTGAATCAAGTCACCCTCTATCAAGAGTTAAATATAAAGATGCCTCTACACGCTAAGCCAAAAAAAAATATTTAAGCAAAGATACTTTTCATTGAAGCTACACTAGACAAAATAAAATAGACGGACCCACACATGCAGGTCTACCCTCTCTATTATAAGCCCCAGCCACCAGATAAGATGTAAATATGCACACACAGTGCTGTAAAGAAGTAGTTGCTCCTTTTCATTCTTTTTTTCTCACACATTTCAGATCATCAAAGAATTTTTTTATTCTTAATATTAAACAAATGTTTAAATTATTTCATTTATTAAGGGAAAACAAGCTATGCAAATCTGTCCTTTTTCCAGGGTGAAACGATTGTACATTATTACTTAAAAAACAAGAATTGGGTGCACAGGTTTGCACCCACGACAATGCCCGGCCTCCTGTGGCGAGAGTATGAAGGCAGTTCCTGGAGGATGAAGGAACTGACACCACTAAATCCAATAGAACACCTCTGGGACATTATGTTACCATCCATGCGACGCCGCCAGGTTGCACCTCAGCCTGTCCAGGAGCTCAGTGATGCCTTGCTCCAGATTTGGGAGGAGATCCCCCAGGACACCATCCGTCGTCTCATTTCCTGCATGATGTCAGACATGCATGCAAGCATGTGGGTGCCATACAAACTACTGAGTACCATTTTGAGTTGCTGCGATGAAATTTCAACAAAATGAACCAGCCTGCTGCATCATTTTTTCACTTTGGATTTGATACCAAATGAGGTGGCCTCCTTTCATTCCTAACACATTACTCAGTCCATATTAGTGTAGATATGCAGCATGATTTTTCCCATCGAGATCTGATGTGTTTTCTAAGTTATCCCTTAATTTTTTGGAGCAGTGTACATACAGACTCATAAATACATAATCTTTTAAGAAGTGGTGCTGAAGGTTCTACAGTGTCTTTTAACTTGACAAAGCCAAAGCATGTTAACTTCATGTTAGTGATCATGATTGATTACAACTGGGAGTTTCTCTTTGCCGGTTTTAAAAAGTAATTGAAAGCCCAAAATGTTGATGATGAGTGTATGTAAACTTCTGACAACAACCATTTTTCACTGCAGGAGTTTTGATCCCTGTCCCTTCATCTTTCAGGGCATTAAAGGAGTGAGATAAATAAGAGCCATACACAATACAACTAGTAATAATCCTGACCATCCTCTGCATCGCTTGCTGGACCATCAGCAGAGCACTTTCTCAGACAGACTGATTCAGCACTGCTGTCTTAAAGACCTCATAGTACCGTATCACCCCAACAGAGCACTTCGCTCTCAGACTGCTGGATTACTTGTGGTTCCGAGTGGGAGGCAGAACCTTCAGCTTTCAGGCCCCTCTTCTGTGGAACCAGCTTCCAGTTTGGATTCAGGAGACAGACACCCTCTCTATTTTTAAGATTAAACTCAAGGCTTTCCTTTTTGATCAAGCTTATAATAACAGCTGGATCAAGAAAATTGAACCCTCCTTTAGTTGTACTGCAACAGCCCTCAGCTGCTGGGGGCTTTCTTCTTTACCCACCTCTTTTCACTCTCTGTGCTTACCACTCTGCATTCAATCATTAGTTATTATTAATCTCTGGCTCTCTCCCACAATGTGTCTTTTGTCCTGTCTCCCTCCCCTCACCCACAACCAGTCATGGTAGATAGCTGCCCCTCCCTGAGCCGGATGTTTCTTAATGTTAAAGGGCAGTTCTTCCTTCCCACTGTTGCCAAGTGCTTACTCATGGGGATTGTCTAATTGTTGGGTTTTCTCTGTATTACTGTATGGTTTTTATTTTACAATATAAATTGCCTTGAGGTAACTGTTCTTGTGATTTGGCACTATCAGTGGTGGACAAAGTACTCAACTCTAGTACTTAAGTAAAAGTACTGATACTCGTGGTCAGATTTTACTCAACT
>JAVDPK010001104.1:506040-517879 GCA_034780415.1 Cichlasoma orientale
TATAGTGAACTTGCAGCTTAGAGGGAAAAGATTATGCAATGATATAATGTGCATGTAAGATCATGTTGAAAATAAGTTAGATTTTTATGTAAACTGGAGAAAAGCAGTTTTTGTACAAACCCTGGAAAGTTGATTCTGTTCACTTTCTGCGGTTTCTGGATGATTGAGCATGCGTCAAGATATCTTTGTGCAAATGATGAGATTCAAAGTAGTTTCTCGGTAGTTGTATCTATCGATTCAGATGTATGTGTCGGATCACGGTTGTCTCAAGAGCTTGAAAAAAAAAAAGGCGACTGGACATCTTTAAGTTTTTGAAGACGTTTCACTTCTCAATTAAGAGTCCCAGGTATTTAAACCCTCCGCAAATGCGTGGAACAACAAAAAAGAGCCATGTTGATAGGACACGACTCAGCTGTACTTGTGCACCTAAAGGGCAAAGGTCAGTCTTTCAAGGATGCCAATGTTCACATTTTGGAGCAGGAAGACAGACGGTTTGAAAGAGGAGTAAAAGAAGCATCTATGTCCACTGTAAACGAAACCCCTGATGATAATGACCCACATCTTTTTTCACACCTTGGCTCGTGTGATCACACACATGATTAACAGTGGGTCAGGGACCACCTCCAAAGGGACGACCCCCACTATGGTTTAAATACCTGGGACTCTCCACCATTTGGTTTTAGAACTGAAGCCTCTTGGATGAGAGGAGAACTGTTGAGACTTGAGGCGATCTGTTCAGATCAGTATCTGTTGGTGTGGGGGTGCACGCGGTCCCACGGTAGGTTAAATTGTGAATCTAAATTGTCCATGTGTATATGAGGAAGATAAATTGCTTCATGTGTACAGCATAAAACACTGTACTGACTTATGGTTAGAATCTGACTTGTAGTCTAATCATTAAGACTGGAAATGCATATACATTACATTATTTATCTGTTCTTGATTGACTCGTCTCATGCTTGTTCAAATAGAGCTTCACAATAAGATTCGCCGTAAGCTGAGCAGAGACGTGATTTCTGACACAACTACTTCATGTAACAATGCTTTTACAATGAACAGCTGTATTGCTTCACCAGTGCGTTTCAACCAATGGGCAATTCAGGCATACGGACCAAACCTCGCCTCTTTGGCTGATATGTATGTGGTCATATGTGATTGGTTGCCTTCTATTTTTCTATTATGTAATAGAAAAAAATGGTCACAAGCTGAAATTTGTCAGTCAAGCAATAAGCAGTTATGCTGGCTTTCCCTTTTCTGTGTGCATGCATAAAAACCATGATTAGTATGGTCTTTGCTCTCAAGTTATTTTACAGATGTTAATAATATGATGCCCTTTTCCCTCCACAGAAATACCTGAAATTTGTATATCTGGATAGAACAGGATGCCCTTATTGTCATTGCACAATTGTACAACAAAATTTACTTCTCATGTCAGTTGTACAAAAGATTAAATGTACTGATAGCAGTGCAAATAAATAAATGTACAGTCTGTTGACACTAACAGGGATAATATTCCTGCAAACGACATGACGTACAGTTTTTATTGAGAGATCAGTTCTTTTGTGTCACATGGATAAAAGCTGTTCAGGAGTGTAGAGGTGGAGCTATAGCATCTCCCTGTGCTGATTAAATAACACTTTGAAGTGTTTTTTTAATGGTAAATGGACTGGTTCTTGTATACCAGTTTTTATGCTACCTGAGCACTCAAAGCACTTTATACGTGTCTCATTCACCCATGCATACAAGTACTTCTTTCTATGTCTATCTAACATTCACACACAATCGTACCGATCGAGGGATCGAACCACCACCTTCCCACTGTAAATGGCCTGCTCTGCGTCCTGAGCCACAGCCACCCTGCGTGAGCCACGGCCACCTCGTTGTTGTCAGCTGCAGTGCAGCTTGTGACCCATAACAGGATTGTCATGACATGATACTTAAAAATTCATGTCGATTCCGTGCAGAGTTGTGGAAGGTTGGTGTCCTTGGGCAAGATACTGAACCCAACGCATTCATCGGAGTGTGATTGTGTGAATGTGAGATAGAAAGCACTTAGACTAAGAAAAGCATGCTTTATGAATGGGTGAATGAAGCATGTTGTATAAAAGGCTTTAAGTGCGCAGACAGAGAAGTGCTATAAGAACCAGTCCTTGTATACGGAGCACTGAGAGCATTATTTGTTTGTTTGTTTGTTCATATTTTAAAGAATGACCTTGTTGTGATAACAAAGCTCTGTCTTCTTTAGATATGTTTGGTGCCGGGATCTTACTGTTTCTTCTCCTGTCAGGTAAATTACACCTTTATTCATTTTATAACTGATTTTATAAACTGCATCTGTAAATCTAAAGTTGTCACACTGTCAGCACCTGCAGGGGGGAGGGCATTCATGATCCACAACACCCAGCACAGCCTGTGTCTGGAAGACTCAGCAGATGCAGGTGAAGTCCAGCTGAAGAAGTGCAACCTGGACTCTGAATATCAGCAGTGGATCTGGATCAATGAAGGCATGCTGATGTGCGTCGCAACATCCAGGTGTTTGTCAGCCCAGCAAAGAGAGCCAGTGAGGACCCAGAATTGCCATGGACCCGAGGTGGATGCTGCAGAGTTATTATGGGACTGTGACAGGGACAGACTCATCAGTAGAAAAATATCAATGCTTCTGTCATACGACGGCCAGCATGTGATCCTCACACAACACAGCAAACAATCAAAGTGGAGATCTCTGGATGAGGGGGACATCTGCCAGGAAAAGCTCAGTAAGACTCAGTAATTACTAACACAAACGAGCTTTTCTATTAAGTGTCATTTCTATTGTCCAAATTTCTTTGAACACTATTCACACTGAGCAATGCACAACGCATTCACAGTTAGGAGGAGCTCAGACCCATTTAAATTGTCACTTCAATAAAAGTGCAACATTGTAATTGCATGAAAATATACTTAAAGTACTAAAAAGTAGTTATTATGCAGTAATCTATTATTTATTTATGTTTATTTATCACTTTCATTCTTCTCCTGATAAAGGCGGAGCTAGTTTAACATGTTGTTTTGCCTCATAAATCTTATCTAAAACAACTTCTCCAGGCATCGTTATGATACATGTTAATGAATTTTTAATTGCAGTAAAAAAGTATTTCCATCTGAAATGCAATGGAAATTCATTAGAGCACACCTACACCTATTGTTGTAGGTGCCTGTGGCTAAGGTGGTAGAACGGGTTATCTAGTAATTGGAAGATTGGTGGATCACTCCCCGGTGATCAGAAGTGAATAGAAAGGTGTCATTTACTATTCATTACAATGAACTCTTAAAGTGTGTCACAGTGACCTTGAACTTTGACCAACAAACTCTGATCAGTTTATCACTGAGGTCAAGTTGTGCCTGATTTGAAGATATTTCCTTAAGGCTCTCCAAAGATATTCCATTCAGAGTGTGTTAGATGAACAACCCGACAACTTAGGCCTCCAACCACGGCTGCCACTGATGCAGAGACATAATAAAGTGTGGTGTATTCGACAAACAGCCTCTGTGGGGTCTGTCTGTGTGTTCTCTTAAGGACTCAAGAGAGCATCTGGTGATTCAGCCCAATTTGAGGATGAAGAAGAGCAGACAGAAGAGCTGGCAGCTATGACAAAGGAACAAAGAGAGTATCTCCAGTGGTACTACCGCACACAGGACCGTAAGTGCTGCTCCTGCTAAAATACATCATCCAAATGTGTAGTGTAAAATCATTTGTACTTTGGGCAGCCTGGATATTCCTGTTCTGCAAGACACCTTAACCTGAAAGCCTTTCCTCATATTGAACTAAAACATAGTGCTTTTGCAAAGAGGTAAATTATAAATCTCACCTCTGTTATCAGAGGAAGATTTCTGGTCAGCATTACTAATGACTCCCCAGGCTGTTAGGATGAACAGCCACAAAATATTGTTAATTTACAGATTTGGCAACTCACAAACTTCAGCAGTGTACATCTGATTTCTGTCAGCAGTTTTCACAGTAAGAGAAAGAGGGAGGTGATTTTTGTAGGTTTACTACCTGATGGTTCATCAGATTCAGAGGAGGAAGTGAGGAAGATGAGGAAGACTTCTTAAGTCAAGGGTTTTTTTCACTTATTTAAAATGCATGCAGTTATTTAGCACATGAACTATTGAAAAAGGTTCACAATTCTTTTCAACTGTCTTTGTTCATTTGTAGCAACCATGTGGACGTTTGTGCTGCTGGGACTGGCCTTTGTCTGCCTTCTCATTGGTTTTCTTCTGCTGGGAATGGGAGCTGTGGCCAATAAGTATGACCTGAAGTTGTTCAGCCACTATGTCTTTGAGAATTAACGTATCATATAACATATTAAAGGTTTTTGAGTGACACAGTTTCCTGTATTAACTCATGCAGGAGCAGAAAGAAGATAGCTAAGTACAAAGTTGCAGCATCTCTGCTTCAGAAAAGTGACGATCAGGAGCTGCTCAAAGAAAAAAACGCAAACCCAGCATCAGACATGCTGCTGCAGGGAAACAAGCCTTACATGTCCAACAGTGACACAAGTGAGCTCAAAGCAGGAAATATCGTGGTCACGTGGAAAGATGGCAACACCTCCTGCCTGTACGCAGATCCTAAGGAGGAGGAGAAACAAGAGGAAGAGGAGAAACAGGAGGTGGCAGCTGCTGAGCTTGAGTCTCAACATGAAGTGAAGATGACAGGGTCAAGCGGTCATAGTGAATAACATCGGTCTGTAACCAGTGATGAAGGAGGAAGAGAGACTTGGCTCATTTGTTATAATGAAACCAATGTTACTTTTTCTCTGCTTATATTTTTCTGATGACTCATGGCTATTTGCTTATACACGCATGACTTCAGCGTACAAATGAGGAGTGAGCAATTTTCTGAAAACTTCAACTGATAACAAAAAATCTGAAGCAGTTGCTAAAAATCCTCTTTATTAATTCTTAAGCTCACAACATAATTACAGTCTAAGTGGGTGGTTGTGTTGTTAAAATGTGTTCATGTGGGAACAAAAGCTGTATAAAAAGGGTTTCCTGAAAAATTATTCTAGAAAAATTCATTTCTGAATGTAAGTCCAGATCTATGACTCTGTGTGCTGCCCCCTCATGGCCTTCACCATTGTTCATGTGGGGGTGGTCTTGGCTCCGCCCCTGCTTATGGCTCAGTTACTAACGCTCCTCTTGAGTTGTTTATGAAGATTTAAACTTTGGTGGGCTGTAAAGTTGCAACAAGTAAATCACAAATAAATCACTTAATCACAGTGCTCTGTTTCTGATGAGTTTCTGAAAAGCAAGCACTTGGCAGGAAGGAAAAACTCCATGTAAATGGGGAGTCTTCTACACATACTAAGGTTATTTATGGAGTTCTGCAGGATTCTGTGCTAGGACCAGTTCTATTTACATTATACATGCTTCCCTTAGGCAGTATTATTAGAAAACATTGCATACATTTTCATTGTTATGCAGATGATACCCAGCTTTATCTATCCATAAAGCCAGATGACACACATCAATTAGTTCAACTGCAGGAATATCTTAAAGACATAAAGGCCTGGATGAGCTCTAATTTCCTGCTTCTTGTTATTGTACTCGGCCCCACAAATCTTAGAAACATGGTGTCGAGCCAGATACTTACTCTGGATGGCATTACCTTGGCCTCCAGTAACACTGTGAGAAATCTTGACCAGGATATGTCCTTCAATGCACATATTAAACAAATATGTAGGCCCGCTTTTTTGCATTTGCACAATATTGCTAAAATTAAAAACATCCTGTCTCAGAGTGATGCTGAAAAGCTAATTCATGCATTTATTACTTCTAGGCTGGACTATTGTAATTCATTGTTATTAGGTTGTCCTAAAAACTTCCTGCAAATGTGTTTTATTTTAGTTTTGCTATATTGTTTTCTTCTAAAATCAGATTTTTTTTAAAATTTTACTTCTGTTATTTTACATCAGTTTACATTACAGTCCATATAATGCCTGTAACTATATATTCAACATATATTACTCTACATGCATCTTCTGCATATGTGCTAGGCTGTGAGATATGCAAATGTTTCCGCTGCTTCCTAATATCCAGAGTGAAGGGCAGACAAAAAACCTGCATTATTCAAAATAATAATAATAACAGTGTAAACCTGTATAATGGTTGATTTATCTATCCAGCATGTCAGTGGACATATGACACCACTAAGGAGGTCATAAGAGACAAAAACTAAAATCTTAACACACAATGAAGAAAGTTTTTCTGTTCAGAGAAGAGTTTCCATTGATTCCTCTGGCTTTCTCTTTAATCTGCCAAACGTCTGCAGAGGTTGCAGCTGCTCATGATGTTTTGGCCTCCTGTCTACAGTACACAGGGGAATCATAAGTCTTTCACAGTGTCAGAGGACATGCAGCAGCAGGTGTCAAAATATCTTGAAACCTTTGAGTAAGGTGAGTGTGGCAGCCCTCCGTTTGCTCTGAGCTCTGGATGTCTTCACTGTGATCAGCTTAGCGGTGGCAGGCACTGGCAACTCCTTGTAACATGGAGTAGTAAAGGAGGGGACACCAAGAAGTGCTTTGTCCTCGCTGGCATAGACGGCCGGGACCAAGCAGCCGCAGGCACCACCTCTTCTTGCCCTCCTCACTGCCTCATAGAAGACGTGCTGTACAGAGTGGAAGTCCTGACAGGCCGACACCTCGAAGAATGAACAGCCAAAACGAGACGCCAGGGCCTCACCATCAGACTGGCTCACCTGTCTGAGAGGAGAAATAAGCTTTTACTGTAAAAATCTAACATCCATATGAACAGTAGAGCAGAGCTGTACAATTCAAGACAACTCTGACTGAGGAAGCTCCATCATGATCATGGTTTTATTTGATGTGATTTGTTTTTCTTTTTTTAATATAATTTTGCTTAAAGGCACCCAATGCACCACGTTCACATCTTAATAATTAGAAAAGCTGTACATGTTTTACACAGCCTCAAATTAATAAAAATGCCAGCAGCATGGTGAGACACTGAGCATCTCTTCCACGCTAAGCACTGAGCACTTTTTTCCTGGTTGATGAGAGGTGATAACTGTTGAGCTTCAGGAATAATGTTTGGGATGAACAGTTTAGAGAAGAGCTGGTTTGTATATCCAGAGATACTATGCATACTGAAAGTAGGATATTGAAGTCGGAGCTGGCAAACAAGAAGAATAGAGTGAGGCCAAAGAGGAGGTTTATAGATGTATTTAGAGTTTGGTGCGACAGAAAGCAAGAAGATGGGAAGAGATAGAAACAGAAGATCTGCTGTGGTGAGCTTAAAGATAGTCAAATGATTTCTGGCAGTGGGACAATTTATTTCAAATAATACTGAGATCTCTCTGGTGATCCAACAACCTGTTTACTAAAGATCTTTTAGATCTTGGGATGATGACATCAAAAACAAAGATAACACAAGATCCAAGGTGTTTAAATAAGAAAGGTTCCATCAGTCATTTGCTGGTCTGAGGATTTCGGAAAATCCAGAGTTTACAGAGAATGATCTGAAAAGGAGAAAATATCCAGTGAGCAGCATTTGAGAAAATGCCTTGTTGATGCCAGAGGTCAGAGCAGAATGGCCTGACTGCTTCGAGCTGACAGGAAGGTAAAAGTAATGCAAATATCCCCTTGTTACAACAAAGGATGCAAAGCATGTCTGGACGCATGCTGACCGTTGAAGCAAATGGAAGATCACATTGGGTGTCACTACTCTCAGCTAAGAACAGGAAACTGAGGTTGGCACAAGCGCACCAAAATTGGCCCCTTTTTACTGATCATTGTTTAAAAGCCACACCCTACCTTTAGAACCACAGTGCACCCGTCTTCTGATGGCTTGTTCCAACAGGGTAACATGCTGTTGTCACAGAGATCTCACATCATCTTAAACTGGTTTCTTGAACATGGCAATGAGTTCACTGGCTCAATCCAATATATGATCACGGATGTGCAGCCAATATGGCAATGCGGATCAAATCTCTGATGAATGTTTCCTGCACCATGTTGAATGAAGAATTAAGGCAGTTCTGAAGGTAATAGAGGGTCCAACCCAGTACCAGCAAAGTGCACCCAAGTGTTCCAGTGAGTGTGTCAGAAAAATGTTAGAAAGTCAGTTGACAAGTTTACAAATTAGGATTTTGATGTCTTTTATATATGCAGAGACTTCTGAGCCGAACATTTCTTCATCCTGCTAATATCAGTAAAACAGACAGCAAACTAACAGACACATGCTGCAAAGAAACAGACACACACATGCACGCGCACACACACACACAGATACCAGCCTGTATCTGTCCATGTCAAGCTTGTTGCCCAGGAGCATGATGGGAGTTTGTGGCCTGAAGGTTTTGTTGTGTAAGGCGAGTGTCTGCAGGTATAGCTGACAGCCTTTAAAGCTCTCCATGTTATCGATGCTGTAGACCACCAGGAAGACATTAGCCCATGACAGATAACGCTCACTGTTCACTGGACCGTCCTACGAATATAGTACACACACACAGTTGTTGACAGTGATATACTCTATACAGAGGAAAGTACTGGGCCACCTGTACACAGCACCTACAGGAAACCCAAACCATGAAGCTGCTGGAGAACAGCTTTTGTGCTGATGTTAGGATCAGAGCAGGTGTGGAACTCTGCAGTTATTGCATCAGCAGGGCCTGTTTCATGCATTATGCTCCACAGCACTCGATGTTCCCACTGTGTAACTTTACGTGGTCTGCAGCTTAGTGCTGCGGTTCCTAAATGCTTCCATTCTGCAGTAAAGACATTTAGAGTTGATCGTGGAATATCTGGGAGGAAAGAAATATCACGAACTGACCGGCTGCAATGGAGGCATTCTACTACACTGCCACACAATTCAGTGCTTTAGAACAACTCTGTGGCAATTGGATTGAAGACAACTGAATTCAACGATTAAGATCAAGGGTGGCCCAGTACTTTTATCCATACAGAACATAAATTAATGTTCACTTTGTTTATGAAAAACATCATACTATTAGGGATACAGAGAGGACTGGCCCTTTAGTGTCAGAGGTATTTAAAAAAAATCACTGCAATAGTTTGTTAGGCAATACCCATACTATCAATTCTAGTGCTATGGTACAATACTAAATATGAGCAATATTCATCAATACTCTTATTGATACTGTTGATATATATTATTGTGTGTGTGTGTGTGTGTGTGAAGAAAATGGTCAGGCTTATGTTTACTTTTCAGTCCACTGGGTAAGATCCTTGGCCAGGAGATGGAGAAGCGATAATGATTCAGCTTCACGTCCTTCATCAAGGCAATGTCATCCTTAGAGACAGACAGCAGGAAATACGGAGAGTTTTAAGCTTTTGTCCAGTGTGTGAATCTTACAAAAGGCAGTTTAATTAATAGCACAAATTCCAAGCTTACAAAGAGGGAACTGATTATATTTTAGTGGCAGGTATTCAGTCGGCCTAATTCAAATCTTGTTACTCTGCACACAAAATAACTGTAAAATTATAGTCAGATTCAGTAAATGTACACTCCATCTAAATGTGTTTTTAGCACTGTGTGTATGTCATTGAATCAGAATCATTCTAATGTCCCCACTGTCTGCACGGCCACACCGGCTCTCCATATAAGAAAACATATTTAGGAGAATGGAGGAAGCAGTGAAGCTGAGAGAGAGAAGGCTGACTGCTACAGCAAAGAAGCAGCAGATTTCCAGAAGTGAAGGAACCAGAACAGAAGCTTCTGAAGATAAAGCTGTTATCAGACTTCAATGTTTCTTCACGTTACTAAAAATGATGTTCCCATATGACCAGAAGGATTCTGGAGGTTGGTTAGAGTGCAAGAATCATAAGCCATAAGATGTCGGAGTCTGTGGTTTGATTTCAATGCGGGACCACTATTGTATTTATTTTCTCTGTATTATTGTGGGGTCTTTACCTTACAATATAAAGTGCCTTGAGGCCACTGTTTGATGTGATTTAGCACTATATAAGTAATATTTTATTTTATATTTACTTTCATGTTAATGTTTTACTTTTATGTCAGGTGGGAAATTTAACTTTTACTTGTTATTTTTGTGTTTACTCTGTTTTTCTCAGGAATGCAGTTTGAGATCTATCCAAAATGTTAACCTTAGTGTTAAAGCTTTTTCTTCATATGCATCAATATGTATGTTGGACACAGCCGTACAGGAAGGTGAACTTTAGGAGACGGAGCCGAATAAAGATGCTCCGATAAGGAAATGGTTACGGGATTAGAAATCAGTTAAGACTTTATTTAAATTAGTTTAGGAATAATGTGCCTGGGTGTAACAGTTTAGCACTGTTGAAAGGTTTATACTGAGTGTGGAGTGAGAGCACATTTTTCTTCATGTCACCTTGAATTTGTAGTAGCCTTCACATGAAGAGTCTGCTGTTTCATTTAGGAATATTTTCCCCTTTTTGTGGGCAAATGCATCCCAGATGCTTAATCCTTTCCCATCTATGTTCCAAGCTCCTTCAGTCTGGTAGGCAGAGCTGCCAGCTCCCCAGGAGAAACCTGCAGAGGCACACAAACCAATCAAACAGTTGGTGATGATGTAATTTTATGCAATATTGCATAATGTGGATTTTGAAAGTCACGTCTGGATAACTATGGAAAAAACAAAAGAGAAAATACGACATATTTGTTTTCTGAAAATAAGTAGAGAAGTAGTGTTTGAGTATTTGTCATAGTATTTTGAGCAGGAGGCCAGCACTGAAATATTTATGATGTCAAACCATAGAAGGCAAATAATGTATCTCAAAAATTTTTTGAATATTATGAAAAATATAAAAGGTAGAGGTACATTATTCTGTATTCATCATACATCAAGGGAAATATTTCAAGGCTTTTTTGCTTTACTCTTGATGATCGTGGCTTATAGCTCATGAAAATCAGAAATCTAGTATCTCAAATTAGACTTTTGTGTTTCTAGCCTCAGTAAACCACGGTTCAAACTATAAATAGTCTACTGTGTATCTCTCAGTATAGTTCAATATAGTCAACCACAATCATGAGGAAGACTTTCTGAATTGAACTGAAACTGTTTTGAATTATCATCATCAACACCCTCCACGAGGAGGGCACGCCACAGAAGGTCACTGGTGAAGGCCTGGCTGTTAGCAGACGGCTATCAAAACATTTTAATGGAAAGTTGACTGGAAGGGAAACGTGATAGAAAAGATGCACAAGTCACAGGAATAAAATCTTGGCCAAATCAAACATATGGCTCATAAGGAATACGATTTGTAGACTGGTTGGAGCCCAGGTTCACGACAACTGCCTCCGGTGCCGGTGGAAGCAGTGCTACTGTTGGCCAAAGGCAAAGGAAGAGGAGAAGGGGAAGCGTGTTAGGAGGCAGTGAGAGTGTAGGAAAGACAGGAGTTTGGAGGTGAGAGTAGGTACTCTAAATGTAGGGACTGTGACTGGGAAAGGGAGAGAGCTGGCTGACATGATGGAGAGAAGGAAGGCAGATACAGTCATGGCCGAAAATGTTGGCACCCCTGAATTCTTTCCAAAAAATGAAGTATTTCTCCCAGAATATTATTGCAATCACACGTTTTGTTATGCACATGTTCATTTCCTTTTTGTGTTTTGGAAAAACACAAAAAAAGAGGAAAAAAAGTCAAAATTTATATAATTTTATGCTAAACTCCCAAAATGGGCCAGACAGAATTGTTGGCACCGTTTCAGAATTGTGGGTAAAAAACTTTGTTTCAAGCATGTGATGCTCGTTTAATCTCACCTGTGGCAGTAACAGGTGCGGGCAATATAAAAATCACACCTGAAACCAGATAAAAAGGAGAGAAGTTGACTCAATCTTTGCATT
>JAVDPK010001104.1:538452-570716 GCA_034780415.1 Cichlasoma orientale
TAGATAGATAGATAGATAGATAGATAGATAGATAGATAGATAGATAGATAGATAGATAGATAGATAGATAGACAAGCTTACTGTTGTGTTGTCAGCGCCACAGTCAGTCAGTTTGTGATGTGTCTCTTCCCTTAGAGAACCACCTGGAACTCTAATCCACTGATCTCTAGTAACTCCCATCAGCTGACTTACTGTCCACATAATCAACAACTCAAACGAGACAAGTAAATGCATCAGAAATTAATGCCTCAGTAAACATTCTCAGATTATTTATTATTGCCTATTTATTGTGTGAAAGCAGCCCAAACGTTACACTCACGAGCATTTATTGGTACAATAAGCCCTCACAGATCCATGCCTCGGGGGTGGCATGTGTCTGTTTCTCAAGCTTGGGTCCTCTACCAGAGGCCTGGGAGTTTTAGGGTTCTGCACCACAGTTCCTTCTGATGTTGTGCCTGAAATCTGCCGGAGCCACTCTTCCAGTCTTAGGGTTACTACTCCTAATGCTCCTTTTACCACTGGGACTCGTGCTCCTTCTTCCTGATGTTGCTGTCCACTGGGATTGCTGGGATTGCCACACCTATCACAACTGCAGTTTTCTGCTTCTTGTCAACCAGCACTATGTCTGGTTGGTTGGCCAGCAGTTGCTTGTCTGTCTGGAACTCAAAGTCCCGCAGGGCCTTAGCCCTGTTGTTCTTAACCATCTTTGGCAGCGTCTCTCATCAGGACTTGGGGACTTCTAGTCCATATACAGCACAGCTGGTCCTGTGCACTATCCCAGCCTCTTGGCTGTGCCTTTCAGTGTAGGCTGTCACCAAGTGCTTGCTCATAGGGGCTAATCTGATTGTTTATATTTCTCTGTATTATTGTAGGGTCTTACCTTACAGTACAAAGCGTGTACTGTGGATGTGAAAATTTGAGTGAAGATGAGGCTGAAGTGATTTTAAGACTGTAAAATGGAGCTAAATGTCTTTAATGTGACTTGTATTAAATGCAGCTGCAGATGGTCTGTGGTCTGACTGCAGTTCGTGTTAAAATGTGTTCACAGATCAGGTCATTAAATTGTGTTAAACAACATTTTGAAATGTACAGTGCTCAAAAGTCAGTCTGAGCCTCAACATATTTTCCACTCATAACCACTGAAATCTGTCTCAGTGGGTCAACCCAGAACTGGATTCACCCGAAGGAATCACAGCGTCCGTAACGGCTCAGCAAATCATATCCAGGTCCACTTGTAGGGCAGGACGGATCCAAAACGGATCACAGATTCAGACCGGATCAGACCTCAATTCAGTTTGGCTCCGGCCTTTTTCAGGCTCATCCCATCTGGATCCATTCCTGTTGGCTTATTTTATCCTGACTCGATCTTTATTCAAAATGTCTCATCCTTCCAAAACTGCACGGCTTTTCCTGCCAGGTTACAGCTGAATAATTAGATTCAAATATCAAATGTAAAATTAGGATTCCAGCTCCTTATCAAAATTCAAGATGTGTCAATGAGTGCGGAGACTTCAATCATGTTTCTCTCTCCTCCCACCTGACTGGATCGCCCACTTTATAACATCTTTATGGAGCAAGTACTGGAAGCCTCTTCTTTCTCTCTGCTGTAGAACATACAGAAAGTCATTCGTACCCACAGCCATCAGTTCAGTTCTCATACAAACAGATGAGCTGTCAGACATGTGAATCTCCCACTGGGATCTATAAAGTTATTCTTATTCTGTTTACCTATTGCCATAGTGAATCATGGTTTCAGAGCTCCATTGGTGATGTCTTTAATTGAAGGTGGATGTACTCAGAGCTGACTGAACTGTGCTGATCTGAGTTTACTTTTAAATTCAGCTTGTTGAACTTACTTCCTGGAGTGTTATGCTGCCCAAAAAGAGTTATTAAAAACCCTAACCAGAACTACAGGTGAGACTTCCTCCTAAATAAATGTAAATGGTTTTCAGACTGGTTCTTTTTGAGTGCTTTTCTATTCTACTTCAAGCACTCACAGGGTTTTCTATCCAAGATTCACACTCCAATGAACACATCAGGAGCAACTCTGGGTTCAATTTCTTGCCCAAGGATACTTTGGCATGCTTCCATCTGTTAACGTGTAGATAATGAAAAGTATGACACCTTCATATTGTTTATTTCATTTTGTGTTTATTCAGAAATAAATAAACCCTTAATGAGGTAAAGAAATAATGCATTTCTGTGGCTCTCTGGAACAACAGCTGCACTTCACAGGGATCAGACCAGAAACCAGACACGTTTCAAACTCAGAAACTTCACTTCTTCAAAGTGAGATACTCGCTGTGTGCGCTTTGATCAAAGTGTGTTCAAAAATGCAGCTAAGGTGCAGCTTCCTTTGTCATCATCAGTTAGTTCTTGCAGTGTGCACGCAGAGGAGTCATCAGAGGCTGTCGCAGTCGGTGTCAGCAGTCTGCAGGGCAGAGGCCCAGGCCTGGTCTGACGGGGGGTCTGGCAGGATCCAGCTCTGAGGAACTGATGAACTGTCAGGATGATCTGCTGCAACCAAAAATGTGTCCCATTCTTTTCTGAAAACCACATTACAGTTATACATAAATACGCTGGCAAGCAAAACTGCATGTCATTAGTAAAGCTAATGTCATCTGAAATGAGTTTCGGGGTCCTGGTTCTGTTCATGCTGGATCTCTGCTGCTGTAGTCATGTTTCATCTAAATATAATGCAAATTTTAACTGAGTGTCCAGAGGATGGTGCCAAAGTGTGATTGCAGATGTTTCCATCTGCGACTGCTGTGCTGATGAGATAAGAAGCAGCTGGAATCAAACTAATTTTTTACACCAAGTCTCACGAACAAACTTGGCCGCAGTGACTGAACTGGAATAAAATCTCCATTAATTTACAAACGCATGTGCTTCTATCTCCTTAGTGTGTTATAAAGCTGATTGCTTTGATATGCCGCAGGAGTCAGTTCGCTCTGTTATTTATGTATGCAGTCGTAAAAAGAAAATCCATCCTCTGCCAGTTCAAAGGTTTTAAATATCAGAATATTATACAAAAAATAAAATAAAATAAAAAGAATCGGGTCCTCAGCGCACATGTTAGTTTCTATTTTCTTATCACATGCATTTTTGTGGCGATATAAAACCAATGGAAACCAGTGTTCTGTGGAGCGCACCGACCTGATTTGGATGAGAGCGTGCAGAGAGTGCTCAGCCTGGCTGTAGTAGTCTCTGAAGGGCTGCAGGGCACAGACAGCT
The DNA here is from genome assembly GCA_034780415.1 of Cichlasoma orientale. Taxonomy (NCBI): domain Eukaryota; kingdom Metazoa; phylum Chordata; class Actinopteri; order Cichliformes; family Cichlidae; genus Cichlasoma; species Cichlasoma orientale. Next base: position 541,687 of record JAVDPK010001104.1, read on the forward strand.
GGAAACTCTTCTACCAAACAAACAGAGAACATCAGCGGCTGACAACACGCAGCACCATCACACAGTCTTACTGCACAAACCGTTACCTCCAAACAGCATTGAGTCCACTCTGTGTTTCCTCTGCAGCTGCCTCTCTCTCTCCTTCCTCGCTCGTCTCTCCTGCTCTCTCCTCCTCTCTTCCTCCTGCTCGCCTTCCAGCATCACCATCAGCGCTTTCTCCTCTGCCGAGTAAACGGCGGTCCTCTTTTTCATCACAGTCCTCAGCTGCTCCAGTCTGCTGCTGAACACCTCGTCGCTCTGCAGCTCGGTGACAATGCCTGCCATATACAGAGGTCAACATGTCAAAGAGTGCGGACACAGGTGGTAACACTAAAGCTCCTTTTTGACCCGCACTCCTTTATATGAATCTGTCAGCAGTTTAAGGTGCCATGCTCATGTCTGAATCTACACCTGAGTAACTCTGACAAAACCCAGAGCTGAAACATTTCTGGGTCACTTTATGGCAGGATGCCTGCATGGATCTAAGTTGCCCCTGGATCTGAGGCAGATAAAGTGCTCAAAGTGTACAGAAAGTATAAATGAAAAAGTATAAAGTGTTAGAGAGACTCCAGAAATTTCAATCGAACTAATAAAGACTTCAGGAACCAAAGAAGTTTTGAGATTCATCAGACGGGAGGAGACGGGGTTCCCTCTACTTGCAGGAACATTTTGAAGTCTCTTAGACTCCATCAAATAGCCTGCAGCATTCTGTAAGAGGCCATCACAGCTGAAGACAACATCCGCCCTCACCTTTTTTGGATACTGCCTCTTTCCTTAGCCTGCGCAGCTTCTCCAGGGATCTCAGGATGTCCTGCATCCTCTTCACATCTGCCTGCTTCTTCCTCACCTCACACAGAACAGAGTCTGCAGCCAGTTTCAGTTCCTGCTCCTGGAACACAAACACTAACATCAGCACTGGACAAAATATTAATTTCAGGCTTGCTGATTATCATGTCTGCAGGAACAAGAACACACAGAACAGTCTGAACTGAACACAGAAACATGTCACCTGTGGCCTTTTGGGCTCGCACATACGCCGAGTTCATTCTTTGAAACTTTGGCCATGATTTAACTAACCAACAGAAACTGAGGAACAGATTCCTTTAACTCTGGCTTTGCAATGGTAGTGCTGCTGGGTGGAAACAGGCCTTTATTTGCCAATAAATGAGTTGGATGTTTACTGGGTGATCATGTGTCTGAGTTTGCTTGAGTTAGGCTTTGGGCCAATAACATAACAGTCATACCTTTTTCTTCTCCTCCACCTCCTGCATCAGTTTCATCCTCCATTTATCTATAGCGGCCTCTTTCTGAGATCTGCACTCCTCTGCGTGCTTCTCCTCCATCTGCGCTTCTTTCCTGGCCCTCAGTCTTCGGACCCTCCTCCGAGCAGCTCGGGACACTTTAGCTTTCAACTGATCCAAGCACTCGGAGTCTCTGAGGAGATTGGCTTTGTCCTCCAGCTCGACTTTCACGCGTAAAGCCCTTAAATAGGAGTCTGACCACACGCTGTCATTGTGCAGGTTGTGATTCAGAGTGTGACAGATCTCCTCCAGCCGTGAAACGAGCTGAGCTGCCCCGCACAGAGCGTCTCTGAGGGCGTGGATGGAGCTCAGCTGTGGCTGCTGCTGCGGGCTCTGTGCCCTCCTGGAGCTTCTCCCTCTGGTCTGTAAGAATCGTGTGATCCACTGCGCGTCCCGTCTCCTCTGCCAGGCTGCGTCACTGTCCGGCTGCAGTGCCGGTCCCGTACCTGCCGGGCGGAGGCCCTCGTGCTGCCAGCGGCTGAAGTCTGACGCCGGCTCACGGTCGTAGCGAGGGGCGTGCGGCCCCGCAGGCGTGCACGCTGGCGCTCCGGCGCTGCTGTAGTCGTTTACCGGAGCGGGGGGCGCCACGCTCATGAAGTGTCCAGGAGGTGGGCAGCCGAAACCAGGCGGGGGGACAGAGGGATCGAATCCATAAGGCTGGGCAAAGCGTGGCCGTCCGAAGCCCGCTCCGTAGGAATGACCGTCGTAAGTCGGCGGAGGTGTCCACGGTGGAGCCGTGTGCTCCGTGTGCAGGTAGCCGCCATTGCAAGCAGGAGACGGAGTGTCTGAGCCGTACGCGCTGTCCATAGCGGGCATGAGCTCACTAACCGAGTTTAACACGCTTCGTACAACACCCGAGAGCTGCTAAACACAGACACACAACACGGAAACTGCAGGACCGCAACGGAGCTGCTGCTTCTTCACATTATTGGCGGAGCGCAAATGGTGCGTTGCCGCCACCTGCTGGTGTGGAGTGGACTGAAAGAAAAACGCATCCTACAAAACACACGAGTGTCTGAAAAACGGAATATGGCTCCATGGCTTTCATTTCTTGAGCGTTTTTCACTTTCATGTTGCTGAGGTTTTGGATCAGCTGATTCTGTCGGTCTCGTGTTTCTGACGCTGCAATCAAACGTGAACAGCGGTCCCATCTTTCCTGCTGTTTCCGGTTATAAACAGCGTGTCCGAGTCTGAGCACATTACAACACATTACATAAAAAAATCTGTAATTATGAACACTTACAACTCTGGTGGATTGAACTTTCTTGATTTTGCTATCTTAATATCTTTAAAATGAGCTGGGTTAAACAGTTTATAATCCCACATCTACGTGGAACTTGAACCTAAATATATCTTCTCTGCCATTGGAGGCCTTGAACTTTTATGTGATTATAAAATAAAATAAAAAACATCCATAAGCCAATGTTGTTGGCATTGGTCATTAATTTATAAAAATAGCATCTCTCCACATAGATACTTCAAATATATATATTTTTCACTTGAGGTTTGGAAATCTTCTAAATGATGCTGAGTTTCTTCAGACATACGGCATTCCTGTTACCCCAGAAGAATTTGCTGATTTCCCTCTGGTATCCTGACTTCACTAAGCAGTGCTGAAAAAACAGTTTGTGTAGTTTTCTTTGACTCCACACTGAAATCAGATGGCTGTATATGTTTTTCTGTCACATCCAAAAATAACAACATTAATATTAGATCATTATTTCAAAAAGATATCACCACTGCCCCCACTGTGGTTCAGTACTGGTCTGGTCTTATTGGTAGTTTGAACTGGAGCATGTGCGGAAGCTCCCATACAGACGCCTGCTGGCACACAGAGAGGGCAATATAAGCTGATATTATCCTGCCAAGCAATACTTGTTAAAATTGAAGACAGATACATGTGTGAAGTGTTCTGTGTGTGAGTCTGAACCTGAAACAGCAACACACCTGCTATGGCGCTGTCACTCTGGTGCCACCTTCTGGTCAGAACTGACCTGTTGCGTTAAAATGAGGATTGGAGCAGATGCGCTGTTTGGGTTCCACAGTGTCAAAAACTATATGTTCTGGCTCTGATAAATAAATAAAAAATAGCGAAATATCACACACATATAGCTAAATGTAGTCATTTCCCTCTGTTTAACCATTCAAAGGGAAACTGAACAGCACATCGAAAGCATTCATAAGAAAACTGTTAAAACTTTGTGTTCGTTATTCGATATATTTATCTGTAAACCCCCTGGCTGATGTTATTCTTGTTTATTCGAATGCATATTAGTAACTGAGTGTATGTTGTTTATATTTTTAATAGTTATTTAAAATAAATAAATAAATTGCTTGTAATAGCTTAAGCCTCGCGTGCTCCTCGCAGTCTGCCTTTGTCTCTGGATAAAAGCCCGCAGAATAACCCGAAATCTGCTTCTTCTTGATTTTTATTGGCGGAGGGCAAACAGCGACATGCTGCATTACTGTCACCAGCTGATGTGGAGTGGACTGAAACGTCCAGAAGACCAAAAACTCAAACTACGAACATGTATTTTAAGGTCCGTCCAGCCTGAAAGGTTAAATATGGTCTGAAAGCCTTCGCTGCGTGAGTGTTTTTGCACAGGAAGCGCTTCGGTTTGTCAGCCTATCAGCTACAGTGATGGCCAGATGAAGCCTCGTGAAGCTTTGAAGCTTTCTCGAGCAGCACCTGCTCCCGACCACGTCATGTCTTCAGCATCAGCTGCTACGGTGATTTAGCAGGTAAAAGGAGAGCCACTTTGGTGACACAGAAAGCCGTTCATCTATCTCCGATCAGCCCAGCGGCGCTCATAAATCCGTCTGCTGCCTTCAGGGGGCGCCAAAGAGGATCACCTGCCTCTATCTCCCCTATCTCAGCATCCTCTGTCCCTCCAACCCTCTGCATGTCCCCCTTCACTACATCCATGGACCTCCTCCGAGGTTTTCCTTTGTTCCTCCAGCTATCACCATCACAAACAGGAAGTGTCTCAGAGCACATCCCTGGTGATGTAGTCCCACTTTCGTCTGCCACAGAGCGCACACCTCTCTCTGTCCTCATCCATGTCCTGACTGCCAATGACCACCTCATCATATTAACAGCTTCTCGCATTTTTCTGTTTGTGAGTCTGCCCGTGTCAGCCTTTCACAAAACCACAATCCAAGAAGCTTGAATTGTGTTACTCACAACAGTGCGCAGTCATTTACGTCCCCCGGCTCTCGGGTCAAACACTTTGGTTCCTGTTCCTGTTTGTGCGGTTCTTCTTCCGGACACGTTATTGTTGCATCAGCGTCCTGCCGTGCAGCAGTGCAGCGATGTCGGCTTCAGGAGAAGCAGGTATGGTAACCCTAACACACCGCGCTGCGTTAGTCTGAAAGCCTCAAAAGCCGCGCCGGCACGATTTACCGCTTTCTGACACAAAGAGGCTGAGGCTGGCTAACACACTGAGCTGTGCTCCGCTGAAGGAGCCCAGCGCGCACACACACACACATATATATAATATATAACATGACATGCATCCGGTGCTTAAAGCCCCGGCAGAGGACAGCCTCAGCTCCGCTTTAATGAGCTCTGTCAGCGGTAATCTTCCTGTAATCTGTCAGTTTGGTAATTTATTAACCTAAAATGTTATTTTTCCGGGACACAGGCTTCAGTTATCGTGTGTGTGTAGTGGTTGTGGGGGGGTTGTTGAACTATGTTCGGTTTGTCTTTCATGGCTCATTTAACGGTGTCACTTTCAGTTTCACATTTGTCCATGGCGAGCGTTGAAATGATTGTCTTATTATCAGAGCTCGTAATTGCTTATTAATATTGTTGCTTTACAATGAACCAGTGAAAATTGACCTTATAAAAATATTGATAATTCCTTATCAGGCAACACTGTATTTATTTTCAACTGAAGAATAACCTCAGAAATTGTTGCTGTCCTACTCTGAGCTGACCTGCAGTCAGCTTGTGTGTCATCCTGTCACGCCTGTGTCATTCTGACAGGTGCTCATGTTGTTACTGCATTCAGTCAGTCATTGGGCTTCAGTTCTGTCAGCACTGTGTTCAATTTGTCAATTTCTTCTGTGCGTGGACAAAAACATAAATCAAAGTAGGACACATTTGAAATTCTTAGTTTACTGATCAAGACTGCTTAGCATTTTGCAGCATAAAGCATCTTTTTTACTTAATTTCTCAGTGAGTGGCTGCAGGCAAGTGTTACACAGCATGAACTCTGCTAGCCCGTGTGCAGCTACACACCTCTGAAATGTCATGTTTAGCTTCATTTAATTCATAAGTGCAGTTTAAGTTGGAAGTGTGCTGACTCTCTAGCTCATACAGCAGTTCTTGGCTCTGACCAAAGTGTCGTGGTTATCCTGCTGTCCAGTGGAGTAAGTTGGTAATTATTTGCGCACATTTGCCCTCTTGTTTCTGCAGCCTTTGAGTATGGCTTCTTGCTACAGATAAGTGAGGAAGCCGCACTGGCAGTGGCCCTGAATGACTACCTAACCTCACGCAGCTACCTGGCTGGGTTCAGCCCCTCCCAGGTCGACCAGAAAGTCTTTAAGCTACTCCACAGACCCCCAGATCCACAACATGTCCATGCTCTGCGCTGGTACAGACACCTAGCAGCCCTGCAACAGGACCTCAACCTAGAGAGCAGCAGTGAGTAGAAAGCTGAAGGCATGAACAGGCTAGATGTGCTCCCACACCTGCTGCCCTGGAGGCGGTCTGAGGCTGTAGCCTGCCCCCTTTGCACACACTGACTCTAAGCATGAACCAAGAGTTCCTTTGCAGGCATTTACCAACGTGATTACTTTGATATGATGCCTGGCTAAATGTCAATATTAATAAGGACCTGTTACAAAAACTTAAAACATTAGGAAAAGTATCCATTAAATGTTTGTTTATTGATCTTTAAATAACTGAAGACTGTTTTGTCAGTGCAGTGGAGGATACCAGAGAAGTAAAAAGAAGTGCATTTGTGCGTTTTAATATCCAACATGGAGGAACTTTATGCCATCGCAGCACAGCTCCAGCTGTGCATCCACGTCCAGTCCAGTTGTATTCATAAAGCACGTTTACAACAACAAAGTTGACCAAAGTGCTGTACACGAGGAGGGTTACACAACACACAATCCACACACACATCACACACATTAATAACTAGAAAGGCACTCAGTAGAGCGTACCCCCCCCCCCCCCCACACACACACCCCTCTGTGCTGATACTGTGCTGATAAAGATCACAAAGACTCCAAATTAATTTTATTGGCTTTTAAAAACTGTAAAATATGATTTTATATTTTATTTAAAATTGAGAGCCACATGAACAGATGGTGGCGTATACAGTCTGGATAGATGTGATTCATTGTTTGCACCCTGATTTTTGTGTAAGGTTTGTAGTTCACTTTGTGAGTACTGTGAGTATTTTAATGGAAAAAGACAATGAATTATCAGCAGTGATTTTTACACCTGAGTGCCAAATTTCATCAAGATAGATGAAAAATTCTCTGAGACATTTTTGGTGACCTTGACCTTTGACCTAGAAATGAAATATGTTTGTGGGTGCCTAAGGGCTCAGTTCTATAGCTCAGAAAGCTGGTACTTACTAAAAAAAATTCATTCTTAAATTTGACCTATTATGCTCATTTACTTCTCCATGTTTTTATTCTGGGACTCCAGTGAGTTGTTTTGCATAACTGAGTTTAAAAAAAATCCCTATTGTCTAACATTGTGCCTGTCTTAGATGTCTTTTCTTTATTCCCTTCACTTTCAATTTGCATTCAGTCAGTTCGTCTGGCTGAAACGAGCTGTTTGACCTCCTACTCTTTAAGGGCACCCTCCCTGTGAGCCAGCTTTCTTCTGATTGGCTGCCCCTCGCAAGTGCCTTGTGTGTACACACTGTATAAAAATGGATGTAGCTTTGGGGTCTGCAAAATGAAGTCAAACTGGAAAATCTTTAAAACTGTATTCTTTTAATGGCCATCAGGGGGCGATACCTGTGTTTGCAGAAAGACTTCCTGTTCTATAGAAATGTGTGTGTGTGTGGGGGGAAAGTTTATGGGCTCACCTGTTACTTCCAGGTTCATTTGAAAAGAACATTAAGTCCAATGATGGTCCTTTTAACATCCACTGGCTGTTTCAGTCAGAGCCGCCTCTCGTTAGATGGCGACTGTGAAAACACGTCACTCGAGGCTTCATGATGGGACTTGATGTCACAGTGGCTACATCCTGTCCATGGTTTGATCAGCAGTTGGGTGGAGCTTCTGTGCTTACAGCCAAAGTTACATTCTTAACCCAACTCTCAGTGACATCACTCTCTGAAACTGTGGGTGGAGCAGTATGAAGCCTGAGCTTTAAATTCAGAGATTACTTGCTGGCCATGTTTAATGAAAGTATCCACCATTATAACAGGGTAGAAAATAGCATGATGGGTCCACTTTAAAGATTTTTTTAATTTTTTTTACTAATCATAGGGTATGATGCTGGTTTCAGGTTGCGTATTCTGAACACTATATGTGCTTTCTCTTTGTGTGCACGTCTAACCGCTAATTTGCTGTACCAAGCTTCAAAATGTTTTCCTTTTTTTCATTGCACAATCCACTCTTTCTGATGAGATGTGTGGGTGTTATACCAGACGAGCCCCCAGTTTCTGTCTTATGGGTTGCTAATTCAATAATGTAATAGCACATGAGGTTACCAAAGCATACATATTAATATCTTACACATAGGTAGAGCACATTTGCCTGTGAAGTCAAAAAATACATTTTTACATCTTCCTTTTTTTCTTTCTTTTCTTCCAGTGAAGGGAAAGCGGGTCCAGCCTCCTTGGTCTCCACCAGCAGGAACAAACGTTCCGCAGCTTCGACTCTACAACAGCCTCACAAGAGCAAAGGTAGAGACGAATATCAAAGCCATGCAAGTGCTTGTGTTTCACTGGTCATCATGAAATACCTACATTACATATAGCACCATAATTTAAACATAGCCGTGTGCTTGACACAGTAAATTGAGCATCTTTAAAGCAGCCGTTTGTTATTGACCACACAACTGCTCAGCAGCGAATGTTGGGTCATTTCTTAATTTGGCAATAAATCTACAGCCAACATTATTTTGTCAAAGAGCTGCATGCAAACTGTTTGAACTGGAATAAATGTATTTCCACTGATGTGAAGTTGAAACTACCAGTTGCATAAAGGAAAAAGAAGATTGAGAGGTTGTGTAGTTAAATCTGCTCTTGACAAATACCCGCCATAATGTAAGAATCATTAAAAAGAAAAAACACCAGAACTAAAAAAAATAATATTTTCAAACACTAAAAGCTGAACAAGCGTTTCTACCTCGAAACTGAAACTAAATTTGTAAATAAAACAAAATTAAAATGAAGTAAAAGAAAAATGGAAAAAACACAATTATAAAGTCAGTCTGTGACCATTACTATACAATAGCTTACAAATAGAATGAATACATATATATATTTATGTTAACATGACATCATTTTTTTTCTCAAAGTTGTGGAATTTGGAAGTTGTTAAAGGGATTTTAGTGATTTAAGGGGATACAGACTCACCAGGGCAAAAAACCTGCACCCTTCTCCAAAGCATGCATCAGCTATCGTTTTAAAACATTTCCTATTTTTCCACTGATTTCATGCAGCGTTTTGATTGAAAAAAGAGGTTTCACTTCATATTTGCGAGATCATTTTTTTGCTCTAACATCTTCAAACATGACTGTGTGTCTTTGAGTTCCCTTAACTGAGGCTTTTTGAGGCTTTGGCTGCTGTTCCTGCTATGGAGCAGCTTCATGTACTATATCCGAAATAGTCCAGACCGGCACCCGAAAGAGTTCACTGAAAACACAAACTTCAGATGCTGCAGTTCTTGTTTCTGTCTGCATTTAACACTACTGCTGCCTCCACTGAGATAAACATGCTGTGTTTTTGTTTGTTTTTGTTTGTTTATTGTTTGTTTTTGTTTGTTTATCACCTCCATGTTTCAGGAGCTGTTTGTTCCTCAGAAGGGGAATAAAGTAACATGGTACTGCTGTGGCCCTACAGTGTACGATGCCTCTCACATGGGACATGCCAGGTAAGCTTACAGTGATGAAAGCAATGTAAGCACTGAGATTCTGGATTGAAAATGACCCTTTATATAGTGACTGTGTTATATTTCTTCTATTACAAAAACATTTTAATTTGTCCAGATCCTACATATCCTTTGATATTCTGCGAAGGATACTAAGGGACTACTTCAAGTATGATGTCCTCTACTGCATGAACATTACAGACATAGATGACAAAGTGAGTGTGCTTTATAATCTCTTTTGAATCTCAGCGACCTTAACCTCAAGGTCAGAGGTCAGGTTTTCTGAAAATCTTGTGAACACGATAACTTGAAGGACGTGACCTCGGATTTTGAGGTTGATGGTTGAATACGTGCAGAATGTTTTTTGTTTTTTTTGGAAGAAGCAGAACCTTCCCTGACATAAAAATGGCCTGTGTGACAGCATGTGGTTGTTTTGGGATCTTTTTCTTTCAGATCATTAAAAGAGCCCGACAGAATTACCTTCTGGACCAGTACAAGGAGAAACAGCCACAAGCTGCTCAAATACTGCAGGATGTGCTCAGTGCCAGAGCGGTGAGACAAAAGGCTTAAAAGCCCCGGATATAGTTCACCTACGTAAATTACTTCTAAATATATCTCTGAACAGAGATGATGTACATAAAAATTCATATTGTCTGTACCGTGTGCTGCTCTGGGGTTTTTATTGGAGATAGAATAAACAGATTTCTTATGAATTCTTTGGGGCAGCGTGATGGTTTTGTTGCACTTGAAGGTTTAATTTACACACGTTCCATTCACTGTGACATTGTACGTAGTAAAACCACATAAATATTGCATTAAATGTTAACTATTCATGTCACTGTTTATAAGAACAGAAAGTTTAGTGCCAGGCCTCCTTCCTACAACCACAACTCAGCTTCATTGGCAGTCTCCAATGGTTTCCTGATAGGTTATATCAGAACAAGTGTTTGGGAAGTAGAGACTGGTTAAGCACAGCATGCACGAACATGAGACTCTATAGACACAAGCATCAGTATCCTCTGTAGCGCAGCTAGCAGGCGTGTAAGTGCAGCTCGATCTAAAATCCTCACACAAGCTGACGGTTTTTTTTATATTTCTGTGTTTTTATGTGGATCCTTGTGTGTTTGTTCTGCCAACGTCAGATTTTTCAGGTCCACTTAGCTTCCACCACAGACCCAGACAAGAAGCAGATGCTGGAAAGGCTGGACACTGCTGTTACAGCCAGTCTGCAGCCCCTGCAGGCAGCAATGGAGAGCAAAGAAGCGGATGAAGTGGTACAACCTCTGGCACAGGTGAGACTAATTTCAAAGCTTTTTTTAAGGCAGCCTATTCTGCTGTTCCTTATTTTGTGTCACATGCATAGTTACAATTGTGGATGTTTATATTAAACATGCCCAGAGTTTCTAATAATAACCAGGGTATGTATATTTAATCTTTGGGAGCCAAAACATTAAGCTGCTTTCTGTTTTATGTCAGAGGTCACATGTTGGAGCTGGGAGTGATGTTACCTTCACATTGAGTGCATTTCAGTAGAAAAGTTGGAAAAGCAAGATTTGCTTTGCTCCTTAGCAAGGAAGCACCATCCATCCATCACTAGCACTACAGCACATCCATGGATGGCTCATTGAGCAAGTCACAAATACACGTTACATCACTGGCACCCTTTTGGATGGCTTAGTTGGGGTTAGTGTGGCTGCGCTGACTTTCCAAATCAGAAATGCGATCTGAGGGGGTATTCCAGTCGGAAATTTTCAACTGGAAATTCTGACTCAGAAATTCCGACTTTCACCTTCAACTGGAAAGCACTAATAGGCTTCAGACTGCTCCAAATGCTCACAGTTCTTTTTTTCCCCATTCTATATAATCAGATATGATCATTTCAGGCACACACCTGCAGCTGTGATCATAGGGGCTGCCAACCTCCTGCTGATCAAACCAAGTGCAGTAGTAGAAACCGAAGTAGATTGTTTCAGACAGTGGATGAGTGGATGACAAAGACCCAGTATAATTTAAATTAGGGTGATTTTGAACTGTGATTCATGCAAAGCTGCTGTAATGGCATCTAAGAATAAAACTATGGGGCTGGAAATGAGCACAGTAGGCCCAATTAAATTGTCTCTTTTCCCCCAGGTGTTGTTGGAGAATTCCAAGGACTTGCTGGCTGACTGGTTAGACAAACAGTTTGGAAGTCAGGTCACAGAGAATTCCATCTTCTCCATTCTTCCTAAATACTGGGAAGCAGAGTATCATAAAGATATGGAAGCCCTGAATGTAAGTATGGAAAGTGAAAATGATTTTCTTCTTCAGCAGCATCTCATCACCTTTGTCCTGTCAGACTTAAAAATAGAGCTGCTGAACATTTCTGCTCTGCCTGAGCTCATGCACTATACAGCAATAAGCATATGGACATTCCCAAATCACACCCATATACATCCATGTGTGGTAGCTGAATGTCCCTGTCTCCTCTTTATTTTATTTTATTTATTCGGGGGGCGGGGGGGTGCAGACAACATAGCCCCTGGGGTCACTAGGACAGACACAATAAGATGACGATTCGTGGAGGATTGAATGAATACTAAATAGTTGCCTAATATTTTCTTCATTCACTAACGTGGGCGTGTACACCAGTGGTAAATATAAAAAAACAATCACAACTGAATAAGTGAATTGTTTTGTGTCACACTACACCCACATAACACAGTAAAGTCAGAACTTTCTAAAGCTTTAGCTTTCTGAAACAAGGACATGTGCTTGTTGTAAAGCACTGCCATGTCTACCAAAATCTATGGAGGTCCACATTGTTGAGTGCTATTGTTGTGTGTAATGTTTCACTTTTGTTCTTCAGCATGTGACCCTTTGTTTACTTTACCAGCTGGGTCGGTACAGTAAACAAAGTCCAGTCTGACAAAAATCTGGCTGAAACTGTTGTCACAAAGCTGGAACCACACGGCTGTGTAAAATATCATTGCATAAAGGTTTCCCTTCACTGGAACTGAAGTGCTGCACCTGAAATGTATACTTCTTGCTTTATAGTGCAATATGTTGCAGATGTAAAGGTGATGTTAACTGATGTTAATGCATGCAGAGATTATAGGGGCTGTGCCATAAAATGTATTTAAAAAGTAGAATGGTGCTACAACGCAGGGTGTTAAAATGTGATTTGAGATCATTATTATCCTGCTATTAATGGATTTCATAATTAATTGTCATTCTAACCTGCAGGTTCTTCCCCCTGATGTCCTCACTCGAGTCAGTGAATACGTGCCCGAGATCGTGGAGTTTGTGAGGAAGATTGTCTCGAATGGTTACGGGTGAGGAAGAAGCTACCACTCTTTACAGTTAGTGTTTTATCAAACTGACCTCGTGCAGCAGTGTTGTTACAGTTATTTGTTTCTCTGGTGTTTGCAGGTATGAGTCAAACGGTTCAGTGTACTTTGACACCTCGAAGTTTGATTCCGGTCCAGAGCATTCATATGCCAAACTGGTGCCAGAGGCAGTCGGCGATCAGAAAGCTTTACAGGAGGGAGAAGGTACACTTCCTCACTCTGTAAAACTAAAGCGAGCACCACACAGCAGGGATTCAGTAATGACAGCCACATAATGTAGACATACCTGTGATTTAAGGTTCATGCACCAAAACAAAATCAGTAATTAACTCAAGGTAGCCACCCAACCGAGAGCATGACCCTTCCAGCTTACTGACAGAGCCCCATCAGAGGAGATGCTTGCAGATGTGATCACTGCCCTACGCACCATCCCCCACTACCAGTAATCATTGAAGCCAGTGAGCTCATAAATGTTACTGTCACAGTAATCCCAGAAGCACTTGGGTATAAGATCAAGGATGCATGTAGAGGAAGCACCCCATGGAGAAGAAGGCTGGAAGCCTGGATGGATGTTGGTCAGTTAGGTGAGGGGCAGCAGGGTATCATGAGGTCCTGGATGAAAAAGAGGTACAGCAAGATGTCCATAACTGAGGCTCCAGAAACTTCCTGACTCAGAAGAGAGCTGTGAAAAATGGGAAAACAAGTCCAACCATGACGCACTGGATTCTTTAAGATATTTTTGTATATTTAAAATTTTAACCTTTTCATTATCTTCCTGTCTCTGTAGGAGATCTGAGCATCTCTGCAGAAAGATTAAGTGAGAAAAAGTCACAGAATGACTTTGCCTTGTGGAAAGCCTCCAAGCCGGGAGAGCCTTCATGGGACTCTCCGTGGGGGAAGGTGAGCCTATTTGAACTGAAATCCATCATATTTGTCAAAGACTTTCAAGAATACGTGATCATCCTTTAATTTATAGGTTTTCTTTTCTCTATAGTAGGAGGGCGGGAATGATATTTGCTGGATGAATGCAGCTAGTTTAACAGGAAGAGTTTCTACTGAAGTTATCGTGGCAGCTTTGATGTTAACAATGTTTAGATGTGAATGATAGTTGAGTCGATCAGTTGAGGCAGTGGTTCCCAAAGTCAAGAGTGCTGCGGCCCACTTAAAACCTGAAAATCCCCCCCCCCCCGGTCGTCCGATAGCATGAAAGTGATGCATTTCCTGGAAAATCTGATTAAAAACATATAATTTATTGGCTATAAATTGCAAATACTACCCAGTCACATGTAAAGTGCTAATGCCAATATGTGACCCACTTGCCACTGAGACACAAACTTCAGTACAAGAGCAGTAAATTTAGGTCAGAGTAATGAGTAATATCACAAACTAACACCTCCTCTTAGTAGTTTTAATTCACTTTTTATATAAATAAATACATTTATATAAATATGTAACTATGCATACTTGTGAGTAATTTCAAACTGAACGTCCTGTTATTACTGTGGCCCTCCCGCAGTACCTTCGTGACCCACCAGGGGGCGGCGTTCCACACTTTGGGAACCACTGAGTTGTGGCTATTATTTGTTTGTGTTAATATCTTTGACTTTGAAGTGTTGCTCAGACAAGTGAAAATGTCAGATTAGGCTCTGAGACATTCCGAAGTGTTTTTACTGAAGTACCTCATCGGTGTGTTCTGTGGAAATTGTAACAGGGAAGACCTGGGTGGCATATTGAATGTTCAGCCATGGCTGGCTCTATCTTGGGGGAGTCGATGGACATCCACGGTGGAGGTTTTGATCTTCGATTCCCTCATCATGACAATGAGCTGGCTCAGTCTGAGGTAAATGATGCAGAAAGCATTTGTTCCTGTTTCTCATTTAAAAGTCTGACACACACTTTGAAACATTCTGAAATGTATTTAAAGCCGTTTCCAGTAACGAAGGGTAAAACATATTTTGGCTGTGCTCCTGACAGGCGTTCTTTGAGAATGATTACTGGGTCCGTTACTTTCTGCACACCGGACACCTAACGATCTCCGGCTGCAAGATGTCAAAATCTCTGAAGAATTTCATCACGATTAAGGACGCCTTAGCAAAGAACACAGGTGAGCCATGTGTTCCTGCATATGGAATTAATGTTGTAGACAAATTACAAATGACTTTTCATATCTTATTGCACCACTTGAGCATACAATATAATCAATTAAGTTGCTGGCCCAGGCTGTGGGACATTAGAAACTTTCCTTTTTATTTTAAAAGCAGACAGAGGCGTCGTGTACTGCACAAACGGTCGTGCCTGAACAAAGCCAAGATCAACATTTTAATAGCAAAGTACTAAATAACTAAAACCTATTGCTTTACAGCGAACTGAAGGTTGTTACTTATTTTGTGTCTAAAAAGAAATGAAATGTCTTTCACACATCATCCATAATGTACACAAAGTTCAGTCACCATCTTCAGTTGGATTAGAACTATTTAAAAGTCTCGTTGTTTATGTCCGTGCAGCTCGTCAGCTCCGTCTCGCTTTCTTGATGCATTCCTGGAAAGACACTCTGGACTACTCTTCTAACACGATGGAGTCAGCCGTCCAGTATGAGAAGTTCATGAATGTAAGTGAAAGCAAGAGGAAAGGTGGTTTCAGAGGTTAAGGTGTTGAATCTTGAGCTCTGTTTTGTGTTGATCTGCTCTTTTTGTCCCTTTTCCATTTGACAGGAGTTCTTCCTCAACGTCAAAGACATTCTGCGTGCTCCTACTGATATCACTGGTCAGTTTGAAAAGTGGGAGACAGCAGAGGTGGAGCTTAACAACAGGTGAGAAGGCGACACATTAGATTAAAAGACCAGTGTGAGACTCTACCTCCACCAAGCTAAAGATTCTCTCCTCACCATGTGTGAAATGAGTCCCTCAGTCCAGAACAATATCTGGATCCACATTAGTGGTTTTTATTATTATTCCATCAAGATGATGTCTCCCAGCTTCATGAACATATGATGCAAAACGTCCTGTTTCTTAATGGTGAAGAATCCAGATCAACTCATCCAGTTTCAAACGTCCACTTTAAAAAACGTCCTTTACTAAAACAAAAAGAGTCAAAAGTGTTTTCAAGTTTTAATCTCTGTGGAAAAGGTGCCACTAAATATATCTACGATTTTAACTTAATAAAAATAAAAGTAACTACTTAGTAGAAGAAACTCAAGTCATCTGAGGGTCTTGGTCATAGATAGTATATAAAAGATGCACCCACTGATTTTGGGACTCAGCACTTGAGTCCCAAGTATTGGTGTTTTGGCTGCCTCAATGTTTTTTATTTTTGTAGATGGACAATTAAATTATCAGTTAATGCTAGCAAGCTTGGTAATTGGACTGGTATTAATATAGTGCTTTTCTACTCAAAGACTCAAAGCCCTCCTGCAGCTGTACAAAGCACAGACACACAATAGTGCTAAATAATAGTTGTAAAATACTAGAATTTTACAAACTTCAACTTCTTTCTATTGTTGTTATGAACAAGCTGGATACCGTGATGTCATCCATTGGTCGACTGTGAAACTACTTGCTCATTGGGTAACAACTTGTCAATCATAAGCCGTCAGCCAACAAGCATACCACAGATAAATCTTATAGTATGACCAAGATGGAACTGAGCCCCGAGACTCACCAGTAAAATGTTTAGAGGTCGAGTCATAAAGTTATTTCTATTGGAGTGGAAGTCTTGTGGTAATCACAGCTATCGGCATCTGGTGGCCTTCAGATAGAACGCAGGGTTAAGACACTTAAGCATTTTCCCCACCCAGAAGCCATGAAGATGTTTATGCCGTCTGTGGTTATGAAAAGAAAAGTGAGCTATAAATAAAAAAAGGACTTGGCTGTACCAGGTTTTAAACTTGCCAATTATGTCTCTGAAGTTTAGCATTTTAACATTTTTGCATTTTAGCAGCATTTCTAAGCAGTCGATGGGTGTAAGTCAGTTTTAGAACTACATCAACCAGGCATAACATTATGACCGCTGACTGAAGCAGGAAAAATGGCCAAGCTTAAGGATTTAAGTGAGTTTCAAATGGGACAAAGTGGGATGGCTGGAAAACTGGGTCAGAGCATCTGCAAAACTGCAGTTATTGTGGGATGTTCCTGGTCTGCAGCTGTCAGTATCTATCAAAAGTGGTCCAAGGAAGGAACAGAGGTGAACCAGCAACAGGGTCATGAATGGCCAAGGCTCACTGTCACATGTAGTGAGCGAAGGCTGGCCTGTGTGGTCCGGTCCAACAAACAAGCTACTGTAGCTTAAATTGCAGAAATATTTAATGCTGATTCTGTTAGAAAAGTGTCAGAATACACAGTGCATGGCAGTTTGTTGTGTATGGGGCTGCATAGTCGGGGTGTCCATGCTGACCCCCGTCCACTGCTGAAAGCACCAACAATGGACACGTGAGCATCAGAACTGGACCACAGAGCAATGGAAGAAGGTGGCCTGGTCTGATTTATGTTTTCGTTTACATCACATGGTGCATGTGCAGCACTGCAGTATGGGAAGAAGGCAGGCCAGCAGAGGCAGTGTGATTCTTTGGGCAATGTTCTGCTGGGAAACCTGAGGTCCTGTCATCCATGTGGCTGTTACTGTAACACATACCACCTACAGCCTGGAGCTGTTTGCTGCCCCTGCACATACTGCATCTGCATCAGAAACAAACAAGTTCATGGCTAAAAGCTGAAGGGTGAATTGTGTTGTCTAGTTTCTGTGACAGGAAGTCTGCCATCCACGAGGCTCTGTGTGACAATGTGGACACCCGTACTGCCATGGAGGAGATGAGAATGCTCGTCAGCCAGACCAACAGTTACATTGCCAGCAGGAAGAGCGCAAAACTGAGGCCCAACCGCATGCTAATGGAAAGCATTGCTGCGTATCTCAGCAACATGCTGAAGGTGAGCACAACCCTCCTGCTGTGTTTATCGTTTCACAGCTCTTAATGAAAACAGAATAATTAATTTTGCAGCGCATTTTGACATTTAATACTGTATGGAGGAAACACACTGCTGCATCGGTTTGTGTGTTTGTTGCTCTTGTGACTCAGTTACACCAAAGCTGTTACCACAGAAGGTTCTGATCCAGTTTGTTATGAAAATGATCCACACATAAAAGTGAAATAAAGATGGCTTTTATACACTTTGATCCTCAACTTGGACAAGCAACAACCCCCATTACTGGGCAAAATCATAACGTGGATGTAAACATGACAGGTTATCTGAATAAGTTTGTGGGGCCGATAAAAACAACGTCTGCAGTTCAGTTCCGGTCAGGGTCAGGGTCAGGATCAGGGTTCTTCCTGAGCGTGCTTCTACCTCTGAACAGCTTCAACAAGGCTGCAGTTAGTAAATTGTGCAGCAAACATTATAGAGGGCATCTTAAGCTGGACTTAAGTCCATTAAGGTGCAGTGTTGTTAACAACAGTAACATTGATCCGACATCGGCCTAAAAACAACTGAAGCAATCCACTGTGTGAATTTTGTGTATCAGTTTAGTTTTAATATGGTCATCAATGAGAGTTTGGTTTATTATTTATGTGAGGAGGTTTCATTGCATATCTCAGTGTGTTTACTGCTTCCACTTCACTCTAATGTATTGTATACATTGAAGCGTGTGTGATAAGTCCCCTAAAATCAGGCTTTTATTGTTGTCTAGATCTTTGGAGCAGTTGAAGGATCGGACCCCATCGGTTTTCCCGTCGGTGGACAAGGTCAAAGTGTTGATGTAAGTGAACTGGCTTTCACTTTTGTTTTAGTTGTGTCTCTTATGGCATGATTATTAGGAGAAATGGGATAATTACTGAATACTAAATACTACGATTTCAGTGCTTTGACTGGTTTTTTTTTTTGTTTTATTTATTAACTCTGGGCAGCTGGAGAGCACGGTGATGCCGTACCTCACAGTGCTGTCGGATTTCAGAGAGTGCGTCCGCAAAATTGCCCGAGAGCAGAAAGGTAAGGATGTGTATTTTAAATTGAGCTGCGTTTACTCCCTAAACTTCAGCTCAGAATATCACCATGTTGACTCAGAGCAGAAATATGTCTCCTAGTATATATAAACACTATGCATCTAATTAAAACCCTTATTTACATTTTGAAATCATCCAGTGACAGAGTTGCTGCAGCTCTGTGACGTTGTCCGTGATGATCTGTTACCAGAGCTCGGAGTACGACTGGAGGATCATGAAGGTAAAGGCAGCTTTTAAACTTTAAGAATTTGGCCTCTAAAAGAAAAATAAAGTCTGTGTTTGGCGTTGTAGAGACCAGTGCACTGTTACAGCTCCATTTTTGGGTCGTTTACTTCAAATAAGCTGCTTTAAGACCTGATTTTAATAGGTTAAAGAAATTGGCTTGGGCACAGTAATTGATTACTGAGGTTTACAGTACTCAATGCAAACTGTGCCATTATGTAAGACCCGCCCCCAAACCAAAAAACAAACAAACCCTTCTTATCCTGTGCCTGATGTAATTGTGATATCAGTTGTGGTTGTATTGCAGGTCTGCCCACTGTGGTGAAACTAGTGGACAAGGAGACATTACTGAAGGAGAGAGAGGAGAAAAAGAAGGTAAGAGAAGATCACACACCGAGTTCATGTCTGGAGCAGTTTAGCTGCTTAAAACATGGAAGTGTAAAACTGACAGGAGACGATTTGTCCCAGTTTAATGTCGTCAGCAACAAGTCAGATTGTGCTTTGCTGAGCCCCCAGAACTGACGGACAGACATGTAAGAGTCGATGGATATGAGGACAGGAGCTTTGACGTGTAGCAGCTGATTCTAATTCCTCATTTGTGAGGTCATAACACAAACTCACTGCAATCTTTTTTTTTTGTGTAATATGTTTTAATATTTTCAAATGTCCAGCACAACCTAGCAACACAATAAGATTTTGCTCCTGAACATTCAGAAACAACAACACATGAGATGTGCTGTACATGGAAGAAGATTGACATTTGGATTGGCTTATAGTTACAGCTATAATGGAAGTATTTGCATCAAAGTGTCCTTAAGGATGTCATTTTCAAAATCCTGTGTATGCTAGAATTTATAGCTTAAATGTATAAAAGCTCAGAGTGATGCTTATATAGAAAATTCATATGACACAGTTTTTGGTTCTTTTTTTTGTTTCCTTTTATAGTAACAGATTGAAAGGCAGAACTTGAGTGCCAAATACTTCCCATGATGGGGTTTCTTTTCAGGCATATGCTGTTAAGAGCTGTGATTTAGTTAGCAACAGTAAGTATTTGGTTATTCCACTGTGGGTGCACCTATGTACATCCAGGTGTTGCATAGTGAGTTCAGCATGGCTGAGAGAAGACCCAAAGTCTCTAACAATGTCATTTTCACTCGGCAGAAAGTCTTACCGGCATGTGTAACCCAAATCATGATTGCTTCCTAAACTGTAGTCATGATGCAACTCTATCATTGCGGCTCCATCAGTCTATTGGACAGAGGGATCGATTGATATTGAAAGAAGAACCCTGGTGTGGGCCACAGTTCCTCCACTGTGATGTGAAGGACTGACAGAACAGATGCTTGATTGCAGTTCTTGCTGCCAAGAACCAACCAGTTTTTAGGTTTATTTATTTATGTCTGTTACTTTTTCACACAAGACCAGGTAGATTTGAGAGCTTTTCCCCCTTAATGAATGAAACCATCATTTAAAAACTGTGTTTTGTATTTACACAGGTTATCTTTGTCTAATATTAAGATTTGTTTGATATTTCGTAGGTGGAAGAAGAGAAGAGAATGAAGAAGGAAGAAGCTGCCAGGAAGAAACAAGAGCAAGAGGTCAGTCTGATGGCTTTATACGGGCAGCTTATAGACATCTTTCTAAGTTTGTATTATCAGGAAGATCTTTTCTTTACTGTTCCAGGTGGCGAAACTGGCCAAGATGAAGATCCCTGCAAATGAAATGTTTCGTACTGAAACAGACAAATATTCCAAATTTGATGAAATGGTAAATCCCTCTTCTACTTTCCACACTTTTCATAAGAAATATTTAAAGGGAACCTGACGCTGGAGCCATGTGATGGAGAGGAGGCTCCTGGGTCTCAGTGATCTCAGATGGGGGCTTAAGACCCTGGTATGTCTATCAGAGCTGGGCCTGTGAGAAGGTAGAGACCAGGTGAAAGTCAGCACCTGGTGCTCCAGTTTGAGGGGTGGGGATGGGGCAAACGGCCCCAACCCATAAACACATCAAGTTTCAGAAAGAAGCATGAGGCTTCTGTGCTCACAGCTGTGCCTGCGATGGTGATGTCAGGTATACCTGTGCTCAGTGATGTCATACAGATCCAAGAGTAGGAGGAGCCTGGCTCACAGGGATTACTTGTACAGACACCGATGTCATTATTTGTCATTATTTGAAACTTTGGCCATATTTTGTGCGTCAGTGTCAGTCAGTAAACCCATAAAGGTCATGTTTCAAAGCAAATGAGCTGTATTTTTCATATTCATGATTTTATATTGAGACGTTTGGTTTTGTTGCTGTTAACAGGGTTTTCCCACCCACGATGCTGAAGGGAAGGAGCTCAGCAAAGGACAAGCCAAGAAGCTGCGCAAGCTCTACGAGGCCCAAGAAAAATTACACAATGAATATCTTCAGATGAACCAAAATGGCAACTGATTTTTTTTTTTCTTTCTTTCTTTTTCAAAATCTATCAATCCATCCACACTGCAGGAAATAACTAGAGAATAAATGTCACGGCCAGCAGTTCATTCTTTGTCTCCTCTTTATCCTGTTTTGGTTCAGGAAACGCACGCATGTGTTTTTCTCCGTAGTTTACATAACGGTTACATTTGCATTCCGTAACCATGCGTCACTTTTTTTCCAAATGGGAGAGGACCACCACTGGAGAAAGAATTTCTTCTTGCTCTGTTCGAGTTTGGACGTCTTTCACAACAGCAAAATCAAGGCAATAAGTAATGAAGTGAGATTTTGATGATGTAACAGTGCAGCTCTCTGCTAGCAGTGTCTCTAAATGTTTTGACTGAAACTGTAATACTGCCAACTGCTTCAAATATTAAATCAATTTTTAACATTTACTGCTTCCGTTAATTAAAGATTCTGCACAGGTAGCTCACAGGTTGCCCGAGGGGCCCCTTGAGAAGCTGGGACTGGTGGATGGCTGCACCAGTGAGCTTATAAAGAGACAAAAATAACACTGAGTAGAATTGAGTTCAGCTTATTGCCTCATCCAAAAGGATATTTTGTCATCTCTGGACACTGTGAAGGCCTTTGCATTAGATTTATCCTTTTTAATATTTATCCAACCATTCAGTGATCCCGCTCTCTTCTGTGGAAACATCTGCAGTCACTGATCCAGGAATAAATTCAGTGTTTTGTATGAGTCTGTACTTAGAGCAGCAGGGATGGGTAAAAGCACTGTAGGGCTGCAGCTTATCTCCATTATGCATCAGTTTAAGAAATCATTTTTTATTTGCCCAGTAGTTAAAAATCTAAAGATGTTTAAGCCCTTTTTCAGACACACTGTTCCAAAACCTTGCTTGACGGACCAGCATGTTAGAGTGACTGCACTGTCATTCAGATATTTCTCACGTTTATGTTTATATTCTGATCTCCATGCTAGTGACAGTAGCGATATTTGCCAAAGGAATATTACTGCAGCAAGCTTACAAGCATCGGCTCTGGTGAAGCTGCTGCAGTGTTTCTGCCCCTCACACAGGCTCCAACAGAGACTCCTCTTCTGGATCTAGAACCGTAAATATGAATCACAGACAAAGGAAAGGTTGGATGAGGTCAAAGGTTATAAGCTAGACAATCTGGCTGCATGCAGTTCAGAATTGTGCGGTGTTGAAAATATGTTGGTAAACAATTAACTTCAGACATGTTTAAGGGAGTGCGTGTCTGAAAGGGACTTCTGATTAGAATCCTTTCTGCTGACTGACTGCATCATGTTTCCATGTGTGAGAGGTGGAGTTCTTGCTGTTATAGTTTGGGTCATTACTTATACAACAGTTATCTTGAAAAGCTAATAAAGTTTATTTTTAGTTTACCTTCAGTTAGGACTGAACTTTTTCTACAGACTCGTGGCAAATGGACAGTGATATCAGCTATCTGTACAGAAACAATAGATATGGGGGAAATAAACTGTGTGTATATATAACAGTAGGCTTCTTAGAACATCTGGGCTTTGCAGTTTTTAGCGAGTGTCATTCCAACAAGAGAAACTTTTTCATGGACTATTTTCAGCTGTGGCTTAACACACATGTTCTAGTAATGATTTCACTAATGGAGCACTGCAAAATAGAGGAGTGGGAAAACTATTAAATGCCACCAATCTCTTCTGGAAAGTGGGCAGCTGTTTTTTATCATCGCACTGGGACAGTTTATCACCTGAAACATGTTGCTTGGGTTCTCATGGCTTGAGTGAAATCGCATAACAAAGTGATTTTTATTATTCAGCCGTCCTTTAGGGGTTTGTATTTTTGTACCATGTGTTTTCCATATCTGTGGTTCTATGATGGATTGATTTAGGAGGATGCTCTAATAAATGGTCAGTGAGCCCTGTGTGGTTTCTTGGCCAGCTGTGTGGACTCCTGCTGAGACTCTTAATAGAAGTATATTCTCTCTATAGCGATGGTTGAAGCATCAGAAAAATAGCAGCCAAAGGTGAACGTGCAGGTGATTCTGTGCCTATTGTCACAGGATTTATACAGCTGCATCTGCTCTGTTATTTTGCTGCATTCAGTCTCAGTGGATTCAATAAATGTTTAAATGGGAGACGGCAGAAGTGTCTGTTATTTAGTCTTATTCTCTAGACTGCTGTATTTTTAATTTTCAGTAGACACAATACATATGGATAAGATTTGGTAAAAAGTGAAAGATGCTGAACTCCAAGTGGCTCCCAGTGTGTTCACTGGAGTGTGAATGTTAGAGTGCTTGTATGTATACAGTATGAGTGAGACATGCTGTATAAAGCACTTTGAGCGCTCATGTAAAGTGGAAGACCCAGTCCATTTACTTTGTGCTGATTTTGAGCAACACAATATTTACAACACAATTTACAAAACTGCCACATTTGTAAATCGACATGCTTTTCTGGTTTGAAGTTCACAAATTAAGGTTGCAGCTTTCATATTTAATGCAAATTAGTTTTTATTTCTTTGTCAAGCAAACGGCCCGGCCCACACGGAAAGCACACAGTGGGGTCCAACAGTCTGAAAGCACGTTGAAATCTTTTATATTTTCTTGCAAATCTAGAAGTTGTCAGAACTTTCAAAGATTTAAGAAACACTGAAAACACACACGCTCCCGACATAATAACTGAAGAAATCAAGTGAAGCAGGGTGCGGTTTTTATTCACCTGTTAAAAATATGTCTGTGCCTCAGGTTCCAGCCAATCACTGATAAGCAGCATTGTGACAGGAGGAAACATGACATCAAACGTTTCACCGATGGACAAAAACGCAGCTTCATATAAACACACACAGACATAAACAAGACTCCAGTCAGCACAAGTCTTCTCTAACCGTGTTCTAAGAGAAAACAAAGTATTTCATAGTGAGTGATGGGTCCGTGTACTTTGTGGTCATATACCTAAAAATACTTTTCTGTGCTTCACCAGACAGCCTTTTTATTTCTGTGGTTCCTCTGCAATGACTGCAGGAAGAGCCTGCGTTAGGACAAACAGCGGCCCAAAGATGACATAATAATGACATCACAGTTACCTACAGTCACCCTGTGACGAATTAACCAACAATTATCAGCATTTCTGACCAAATCACATTTCCAGATGGAGTTTCCTGAACAACCAACACATCTGTAAAAAGAATGAAAAAAATATATAAATATATATATATTTTTTTTCTTTAGTTTCTTCCTCCAGCTTCCAGCATCAGCTGCTGTTATCTCTACGAAATCACTGAGCGCATGGCAGCAGCTCTCCTCTGAGTCTAAACTGCCCCCCCCCCCCCCATGGTCTGTTCAGAATTTGAGCTATTTGTTTTGATGTTTTCTAATACACCTTGAACTGCATATTAAATTATGTACGAGCTGAAAAATGGTTGGCAAGCTTCCAGTCAGATGTGTGCAAACTGTTTCTGTGAAGCATAATGCCTCAAAGTTTTTTTTTTCTCTTCCTTTACTCGTTATTTTTTCCTCCAATTTTTTAGACTATTGGATGATAAAATTGCCTGTTGGGCAGCACACAGTTTTGAATCGTTCATGCCTATTTGCACATGCGTGTAATTATCTTGTTTGTAGATCTAAATAAAGTTTTAGATGTTTTTTCTGATATGCCTGCTCTGGAGTGAGGTTGCTTCATAGATCTTGTTTTCAAAGGGGTCATTTGAATTGCACTTCATCTAAGGCAAAATTTGCTTGACACCACTGTAAGTTACCCCCCAACAACAGAGCTCTTGAGATCACTGGCACACAAACCCCTCCATTGCCGTAAGACCATTTATGAAGGAGTCTGCTGTGACAAAGAGAGAGCCCTCAGTAGTGGCTCAAGAGAAGATTAGATACATGAGAAATGGACGCTTTCAAATGGTCTTTGGGCTCAACCTTAGAGGTAGGGAAAGGAGTATAGAGGAGAGCTCCTGCTCCACATTGAAAGGAGCCTGGATGACTGGTTTCTAGGGAAAATTGTGTATTTCCTGACTGACTAGCAGCTGTTCCTGGAGGTTTCTGGCTGTCACTGGATGAAATCGGTTGCAAAGAAAATGCTGCACCAAAAACCTTCTAGTGATTGCTAGTAAATGGACTAGTTCTTACTCTAGCTGAGCACTTAAAGCCCTTTATAAATCATGTTTGCCTTCACATTCACACAGAGAAGCACGATTTCTTGGTGCTTTCTATCTGAAATTCACACACGTTCATACTCTGACAGTTGCATCAGAGAGTAATGCGGGGTTTAGTATCTTTCCCAAAGATACTTTGGCATGCAGACTGGAGCAGCCAGGAATCGAACCACCAACCTTCCAATTAGCAGATGACCTGCTCTACCTCCTGAGCCGCAGCCACCCCGGCAGTAGAGTGCCACGGTTGCCTGTAGTTTTTCATGTTTGTCTGCAAATACTAACTGCCGGCAGAGTAAAACTTGAAAAAGTGTAATGGAAACTGGAAATGGAGAAGTAAAAGTTGTGCCTCGGCTAACATGTTTCAAAAGGTGCAACTTTGACTTTGAAGGCAGTCTCCACTTCTGCTTTGTAAGCTACTTCTCACAGTTTCAGTTTCGAAGAGTAGCTGGACAGCGTTCATAGACAAGTCCATCAGTTGCACTCAGACTACAACCACAGTAGCATGCTAGACATCACAAGGTTTTTCCAACCGGTTGGGGAATGTACATTTTTCCCAAGGAGCAGGTGGTGTGACTGGAGCCTTATTCGCTAGATCTTGCATTGTCACTATGATTGTCACATGTCCAACATGGCAGACAAGTTAACATCACGGGGTTAGTGGTCACGTGTCTGCAAAACCTCAGTATGTCATAATAGTCAGGGTTGCTTTTTAAAATGTTTGCTAACTTTTCTGTAAACTAAGGCTATATTATAACCCTGGAGGTTATAATATATACTATAAGATATACTATTATATTATAAGATATTTTATGTTAATTCTCCTATAGTTTTCAATTTAGGATGTCTATGACTTATAATGTGTCTGGTATCGCATAGCCATCAGTTACCCTTCACATAAACCTAGATTAATTGCAAAAGTTTTTTTAATAACAGTTCTTCTAATAACAAAATGGGCAAAGTCATTATAACTTGCACAGTAACACAAGAAAGTGTTCAACAAACTGTTCATGAACAATTTCCTCTGAAGTCCGATGAACTGAGGAGCACACGAATGCAGTCCCAAAAATTCTGATCCAACTAAAAGAATCAAATTCTTCATACCCAGAAGTCTCTGAATAAAAGTAATCAAATATGAAGAATAAACACCAAAAACATTTGTCTTTTAACAGTTTATTGCTAAAAATATAAAGCTGACAGGTTCCATGTGTGTGACGTTATTAGCTCAGGGGTGGCGTTCAGCTGAAGCGGACTCTGCGCATGGAGCCAATGGTGCTGTTCTGGCTGCCCCAGTCAGAAAAGTTGTTGTAATCACGCTTCTCCAGGATGTAGTGGGGTCCTCTGTAGTTGGGCTCCTGATACACCACCCACCTGTAACGCACACACCAACAGTGGTTAGATCACTGCCAGGACGTTAGTTGAACCACTCAAAGTGCCAAAGGCTTCACTTATTTTATCAGAGTGGAAGCTGCTGCAGTTACAGCTTACACCGTATCTTGTCAACTTTTTACCCCCTTCAGGTTATCAAATGGTAGTTTCAGGTGGACAAAAATCCATTTACTTTGACTCTTATTTTTTAGTGCAGTAAAATGTGAAAACAGATTCGGACTGATTCTGAGGTGATCAGAGGCAGCAGCCGACTGGGAATGACAAAAGCCAGGTGGGATAATCACTCACGCTCCTCCGAGCACACGGACTGAGGCAACTCTGTTGAGGCTGTAGCGGCTCATCAGGTTGGGGATGTCGTCCTGGATCTCCATCTTCTTACCGGAGAAACCAGCTCGCTCAAACAGCTGAGCTCTGGCAGAGCCGTTGTCCTGGAAATCACAGAGATACAACGGGGGAGATAATTATTTGACCCCCTGCTGAATTTGTAAGTTTGCTCACTTACAAAGAAACAATGTCTCTAATTTTTATGGTAGTTTCATTTTAGTAGAGAGAGACAGAATATGAACCAAAACAAACAAACAAACAAAAAAATCTCATTACACAAAAGTTATAAATTGATTTGCATGTTATTGAGTGAAATAAGTATTTGATCCCTACAACCCAACCAGAATTCTGGCTCCACAGATTGGCTACAGATACTTCTGATCTCAGCTCATGTGTATAAAGCACGCCTGTCCACAGAATCCATTCCAACCCCTCCACCACCATAGGCAAAGACCAAAGAGCTGTCAAAGGATGTTATGGATGAGTTTGTAGACCTGCACGAGGCTAGAATGGGCTACAAGACCATCAGCAAGAAGCTTGGTGAGAAGGTGACAAGTGTTGGTACACTTATTTGGAAATGGAAGAAATATCAAATGGCCATAGAATGACCATCGAGCTGATCCAATGGTGGATCAGCCCGAAATTAGACGGGAGGAGCTTGTTAATGATCTGAAGGCAGGTGGGACCACAGTCACCAACAACACCATTGCTCAAGAAGGCACATGTACAGGCCTGTCTGATGACAGCCAAGAAACCTAAAGGCTCTTAGAAAGCTAATAGTTACACTTTCTGTGTTTATACACCACTCTGCATTCAATCACTAGTTATTATTAATCTCTGGCTCTCTTCCATGGCATGTCTTTTGTCCTGTCTCCCTCCCTTCACTCCCAGCCGGTCGTGGCAGATGACTGCCCCTCCCTGAGCCTGGTTATGCCAGAAGCTTCTTCCTGTTAAAAGGGAGTTTTTCTTTCTCAATATCACCAAGTGCTTGCTCACAGTGGGTTTCTTTCTAATATTGTAGGGGCTTTACCTTAAAATGTAAAACACCTTAATCTGACTGCTGTTGTGAATTGGCATTATATGAATAAATTTGAATTGAAGTTGAACTGAATTGAATTAAAGATACATTTATTTATTTTTGTTGGTTTCAGAGGTAATGTCGCATATGCATATGTCAAGGGCTTTTCTTGTAAAAGGCAGGGACAGAAAGATCTTCCTATCAGACTGACTGTCCATGTCTTTTCTTGCACCTGTAATGACTGTGTGTTCTGTAACTAATGTGTGTTTTTGTGTTCCACCTGTTTGACAGCTCGGACAGAGGAGATGTGGTCCCCCTGGGCACACCATTTATCGTAGCAGCTGTACTCGCCCCTGTCAGACATGTCCCACAGGTACTGACGTCCCCGGAAGTTTTCGTGCTCGTAACCTACCCATCTTTAAGTGAGAAGAGAGAAGAAAGTCAAAAATAGATGCACTTAGCAGCAGTGGCAAAAACAACAGGAGAGGAACATTTTTACTGCAACTTGCTGTCAAACCTCATAATAAACTTTTGAACTGACTATTAAACAATTTCCTCAAAGTTTGGTGGGTACAAGAAATCTCATTGATCTATGAATTTAATTTACATACTCAGCCACTGTCCCAAGTATAAAAACATGTTTGAAATATTGTCTATATTCAAATCGGTGTTGAACACTTCATTAAACATGTTGATATTTTGCTGAACCACAAAAATTTGCAAAAATTTCGCCCAAAGCTGCAATTTGTTTACTGGATTTTGTGTCTGTGTTTTTTTTTTGTT
>JAVDPK010001104.1:612875-624888 GCA_034780415.1 Cichlasoma orientale
GCCATTCTCTTCCTCTTGTTGTTCTTCCTTAGAAGTGGCTTCTTTGCAGCAATTCGACCATAAAGTCCAGATTCACACAGTCTTCTCTGAACAGTTGACGGTAAATTGGCAGCTTCGCTTTTACGCTCAGCTCCCTCTTCACCACGACAGATCGATGCAGCGTCCGCATCACTGCAGATACAGCCCCGATCTGTCCGTCAATCTCCCGTTCCCTTCTCCCGTCACTCGTGAATAAGACCCCAAGATACTTGAACTCCTCCACCTGGGGCAGCAACTCGTCCCTGAGTTGGAGTGGGCACTCCACCCTTTTCTGGCTGAGGACCATGGCCTCAGACTTAGAGGTGCTAATTCTCATGCCAGCTGCTTTTTTTGTTTGCAAAATAATTCCACAAGTATTTCTTCATAGTTTAGATGACTTTAGTATTAATCTGTAATGCAGACACTTTTTAAATAATGAAAAACCACAGAATGATATATGACCCTCATTTTCCTGCCATATTTATACATTTTATAACAGCAAGAAGAGGATAATGAGGTTTAACATGTTAGCCCTCTGACCCTTTGTCTATAGTTTCCCACCCATATAATCCCATATAATCATCTGATGCATGATATATTTCTCTGTCATTCATGAAAGCTGCTTTTAACAAAAGTATTGGCAGTAACATTGGTGATGTAGCCTGCCCATAATATTGGAAAACAATTTAATAGTATCACCAAACAAAGACCTACGGCAATAAATCTTTAATGCAAGTTTTCATAAATTAAAATTGGTGATCTTAGTCGTAGTTACAGTCAGTATTTGTTACAGTAAGTAATTATTATAGGACCAATAAGTGAATTGGAACAGCTAGAAATTGCCATCCACCTCAAACATGGTCTGGCGGCGTATAAATACGAGAAGATGAGGCCTAAATGAACGCAGACCAGCCTCTTTACAAAGTGATGTGGGATTAAAAGAAAAGTGAAGAACAAGAAGGGCTTTATTTGTGTAAGAGGAGAGAAGTTTGCATATCGCAGTGAGGTGGATGGTTCTCCATATACGTGCCGTGGAAGCAGCTCTTCCCACACCGGTGGATTCTTTAGGAAGCGTGAAGAGGTTTGTTTATGCAGCACTACTTTTGTGTACTTCCGACAATTACTGGCACACACTAAGATGCTAATTTTCAGCATTCTTTAATAAAAATGTTTAGAAAAATCCACGATTGTATCCATTTTCCAAGTTTTACGTAGTCTTTGTCATGGTGTTGGTGGTGTTGGAGCAGACGGCAGAGGATGGTGGCGTATTTGTGGGATCTACTTTCTTCAGGATGGCTGTGCTGCGTTTCTCTGTCCCTCTCTTGTCCATGGCCGCCATCTTGAATTTTAATGTTAATTTCTTTAAAAAAATGTGTTTCCTGTGATATTTTCGTGTAGGGTATCGTGCCAAATTTGGATTAGTTTGAAGAAGTGCGGTTTTGTTACGCGACCACTTAACATTTTGAGCTCGTAAGTATGTTATGTGTTTGGTATGTTTTGTTGTCGGCTGAGGTGCTTTTAACGACAGCAGCCGTGAAGCTCCAGGCTCGCCGCTGAACTCATTGTGATGTGTAACATTTCTCACACCGGGAAACTCGCTGCTCGCCTCCTTTGGTAGCGACAGTCTACGGTATCTACACGGATTCAGGCGTCTTCAGTAACTTTTATTTCGCAGAGAAACTGGATGTTTAGCCCATCGAGCCCGCTAATGGCTCCCACATCAAACAACCCGAGCTAACGCAGCCTGCTAGCGGCGTTAGCTGCTGGTTTGCAGGTAGGCAGCATAATGTAACCGGGCTAATCACGGGGACGTGTGGCACTTACTGCCGGATAATCACCGAATATTTCATGATTATTGAGACGATATACATTTGTTGTGGGGGGAGTGAATAAGTGGCTGACGGTGAAGTTCAGTGAGCGACCTGCTGAGGTGAAGTTTCATAACATAAACCGGGGCGTACGCTCATACTGGAGCCTACATGGAGTTCTGAAGTCGGCAGGCTTGGCTGCTGGCTCCTATCTGCTGAATAACAGTAGTTTGGACGCTTGGTTGGAAACGCCAGAGTCGTTTGTGATGTGGGGCTGGTGCACGATGGCGTGAGATGTTGCCGTCACTATAAGCCACCATCGTGTGTACTCGGCATCAGCCTTTGTGTTTAACTGCGTGTGACTGTAACACGGACGAGCCGGGCTCGCTCGCTGGAAAACACTTGGACATGTCGCCGGCAAGCTTGCCACCCCGGCTTCGTCCGTGGTACTCAGCTGCGGGTTGAGGGAGGGCAGCTGTCAGCAAACAATACAGGGCAGTACTGACAACTGTGCTACAGCCTCGGCCTTCCGGGTTTCCGCTGCCTCTCCGTTCCCTGACGCTTTATTGTGGCTAACGTTAGCTTCTGAGCCATAAACACGAAGCAAGTACGTTTCGAGCACGTATGAGAAGTGGAAACTGCTCGTGACAGACGCGTAGACCACACATGGTGGGGCAACGCAGCTGAAAGCCTATATGTGATGCATTGTTAACAGTAGTACCGTGAGGACGGATGACAGCAGATGAGCCGTTTGTGGTGCGCTTGACAGGCAGCCAATGCAGTATATACAGTCGCCACTTAGCGGCGCTGCAGGATCAGATTCCAGACTGACATTGGCCAGCTGTGCACCTTAAACCCACAGTAACTGTCAACGTTGGGTTCACTCACCGATCAGTCTGTTCAAAGGGCCATTTAATTTTCTCATTGAGAATTCAGCAGCAAAAATTATGGTACCATAACTTCCAGAGGGTACAAGCCCGATTTATGGGCAGAGTCAGCACATGTCTTCATATGCAAGTGTGTGCATCACAGGTATTGAGATGCTGCCAAGTGGAGAGATGTACTTCTTCAAGGATTTTGGATGAGCTAAATGAACTCGAGCTCCAACTAAAGAAAGAGCTTTACTTAATTGTTAAATTTCAATATGCAACAAAAACATCCAGGAAAGCCTTCTCATACCTGAGTCCAGGTCTTCATTGAATCATTTTGTTACTCAATTCAAAACCCAGACATGTCATGAAGTGTCAGATATGACAAAAACATCAAATTCTCATCTTTGAAAAGCTAAAAACACCAATACTTGAAATCAATTTAATTGGGATTGACTGTTTAATAATTGGAGTTTTATTAATCTTTAAATCTATATTTAATTATAAATGAGATCAGATCATTCATCAATAGCAAGAGATGTTTACCTTCACAATTCTACATCTGTGATGGCCAAATTTTGTCTGATTTAACTTTTCTATTCAGTTTTATTTGTATAGCACCATTTTCATTACATCAGGGCCTGTTATATTATAAGGTACAGACTCTACAGTAACTCTGTGCTACAACCCCAAATAATGAGGAATCCATAACTAGGATGCATTGATGTAGAAATACAAAACAGATTAGTGTCCATATTAGAACATTAAACGTTTTAGCGAGCAGACTCGGTATTGGTTTGTTATTCAAGATACTAAATATGAGATGCTTTCTCTAGCAGCTAACACAAAATAAACATTCAGAGAAATGGTAAATATGTGATACTTGTTTTTAAAAGGAATTTTTCTATCATTCCTGTTAGTCAGCTGATGACTCTCTGCAGCTATTAACATTTTGTGTGTTTCTGCTATTCCTCCAGGTTTCAAAGTCTTGACCCCAGTCTTCCCCACTCAAGAGTGTTGCTTCACCTCGGAGACTAAATGCAACTGGACCAGGGGTCTTGTGGGCATGAAGTGGCTGGGCGAATCCAAGAACATGGTATTAAATGGCAGACGACATGGAAACAAGTTGACTGGCGAGCAGCCTGTGAACCAGAGCCAGACTCGCTCTCAGCATCCACAGCGTGCATCCCTGCGCCACAACAAGAGCCACACCAGAAACCGAAGATGTAGCCGCAGTGAGTTGAATATGCTTGTTTTGACTAATCCACAGATTCTTCAGCAGCACATACTTTAACATTAGTGTGCCTGTGATTATTGCAGGATTTAATGCTGCCAGTCTGGAGGCAGAGAGGCGCTATGTGCCCTCCTCGGGAATGACTGCCAAGGAGTTGTGTGAGAATGATGATCTGACCACGAGCCTCATCTTGGATCCATATCTGGGCTTTCAGACTCACAAAATGAACACCAGGTTAGCAAATATGCCACTGATGGCTGTGCTAATATGCACGCATCTTGCCCTGCGATTATGCTAGGTTATTTCTTACTGTTACTTTTGTGTCTCGACAGATTCCGACCTATCAAGGGAAGGCAAGAGGAGCTGAAAGAGATAATTGAGCGCTTCAAGAAACATGACAACTTGGAAAAAGCTTTCAAAGCTTTGACATCAGGAGACTGGGCTCGAAATATATTCCTCCACAAGACGAAGGCTCAAGAAAAGCTCTTCAAGCAGCATGTAAACACAATATTGTAGATCTGCCCCGTTTTTCTACTGTTGTGAAAGCCAGACATACAATCACATGGCTTATTGTGTGTTTTCCACAGGTATTTGTTTATCTGCGCATGTTTGCCACAGACAGTGGGTTTGAGATTCTTCCTTGTAACCGTTACTCATCTGAGCAAAACGGAGCTAAAATTGTGGCAACAAAGGAATGGTGAGAACAGCTGTTATTCATAATTATGAACTTTGGCTTTGTTTGAATTTATATAATTACAGTTATTTCAAATTTCGGATGTAATAATAATAGAAATAAAACTTAATTTACATAGAACCTTCTTAATGTTGTAAATGGCTTCACAAAAAGGAATGAAACATTCAAAAATAAAACTAAAAAAAAGAAGCATGCACAGTTTATTAGAACTTGGCTTAACTTGTTTTCAGCCTGTGTGATAAACCTTTCTGCCTAATTTAATGTCACAGGAAAAGAAACGATAAGATTGAGTACTTGGTGGGATGCATTGCTGAGCTCTCGGAGAGCGAGGAGAACTTGCTGCTCCGGCATGGAGAGAATGACTTCAGTGTTATGTACTCGACCCGCAAAAACTGTGCGCAGCTGTGGCTTGGACCAGCTGCATTCATCAATCATGGTAGTAATCATTATTTGTGGTCAGCTTATCACATCATCTTGTGAAAAATGTACATCACTATTTTTTTGCAAGGTTACTAATTGGTGTTCGGTTTTTCCTCAGATTGTCGGCCAAACTGCAAGGTAGGCCTCCCTGAAAGGTTTTTAGATCAGTAACTATTAAATGTGAGAAGTCAGGTTATTAAGACTTTTCCATTTGTCTTCTAAGTTTGTGTCGACAGGTCGGGACACGGCTTGCGTGAAGGTTTTGAGGGACATCGAGCCAGGAGAGGAAATCTCGTGCTACTATGGAGATGGTTTTTTTGGGGAAAATAATGAATTTTGTGAATGCTATACATGTGAAAGGTAGGTGCAAGGACAAATACATCTATACTAAATGCACAGGCTTTCAATGTGGTGTGGAAAAGCGTAAAAATAGATTTTTGGCAACCTAAACAGCTTCACAATCTTAATTGCGTGTGATAAGAAAAACTGATAAATGCTACTATAATTGTTGTTGTTATTATTTCCTCTTCTGTCATGCAGGCGGGGTACTGGTGCTTTCAAATCCAAAGCTGGACTACCGGTGGAAGTGCCGGTGATCAACAGCAAGTACGGGTTGCGGGAGACGGACAAGCGCCTCAACAGGCTGAAGAAGCTAGGGGAAGGAAACAGGAGCTCAGACAGTCACTCTGTAGGCTCGCACACCGATGTAGACTCTCAGGAAATGCCAAAAACACATCAATGTAAGAGTCCTAACAGTTTAATCTGTATTCCACCTACGGCAAGTCAGATCCCAAACTCCGTTGGGCGGGTCTGGGGTGACAGAAGAAATACCATGCTTCAGTGCACTGTCTTATATCTCTTAATTGCACCATGAGTCATCGCCAGTAGTCTGTGTTATTTATGCTGGGGGATCACTGGAAGTCCAAAGTATTACATTTGAATTTTTTTTTAAATGTGAAGTTGCATTTCTAAAAATATTATAATATGCAGCCTTTTCTGTTTTCCCTCCAGCTGCCAGAAAAAGAACATCATCATCGTCATCATCATCTGGCCTGAAGTATAAAAACAGGACTCAAACCAGACAGACTTTGTCAAGAGCCCTTACTACCTCATGTTCAAAACAAGGTCGTGTAAACAGTAACAGGGTACCAAAGAGACTAAGATCCCAATCCAAGCCTTCACTAAATAAAGTCCAGTTGCGGAGTCGCAGAAGGGCTGCAGAGCCCAAGGCGCTGGCCAAAGGAGAGACCTGCCAGCTGGGTTTCAGGGACTCAAAGATGTCGTGTAAAGGTGTCACTGTAAAGAAGGAGAAGGATGGGCAGGAGCTGGTGCAGCAGACACTGGGCCAGCGGGGCTGTCTGACCCGTCATACTTCCAAGGAAAATGGCCACCTCCCAGCTGTGCCGAGCAGTGAAGGCAGCCAGTGTTTGATGTACAGAACTCGCAGGTCCGCAAGGACCCTTGTAAAAGCCCAGGAAACAGCATCTGGTGTAAAGCTGGAGCCAAGCGCCATGGATGGCTTGAGCCCAGTCCCTGGTGGAGTGGTTATCAAAACAGAACCAGCTGACATGGAGGAGTACCTCCACCATGGAGTCGAGCTGCAGCATCCACCATTAGAGGCCGTCTGTGCCAGAAGGGGCTCACGCACCAGGCAGAAACGGCCGGCACGGCTCAGGACTGAGCGGACAATTAAATGCGAGGACACGTACGGTGAGCCGTTCATGCCAGTGGTTGGCAGCCATGCCGCAAACTTCTCGGACTGTGGTAATATGCTTTTGAACTTTGCTGACCGACAGAGGGACTACAGTTGCGTCACCCATGGCAGCAAATCGCTCCACAGGGACAAGGGGAAGACTGGCTGCCGGTCTCAGGACAAGGGGAAGAAGAAGCGTCGGATCACGCGATATGATGCTCAGCTGATCCTGGAGAACAACACGGGCATCCCTAAACTGACACTCCGCCGGCGGAGGGACAGCAGCAGTAGCAAGACCACTGACCCCAATGACCCTATTGGCTCCTCCCACCTTTCTGCCTCTACAGTCAGTTCGCCCTCTTCCAGCAAAATCAGCATCAAGTTCAGCAAGGATCATGACAAGGACAAAGGCAGCTCCTACATTGCCAAACTGAATAATGGCTTTGCCCCTGTGGTCCACAGTAACTCCACCAAGCTGAAAATCCAGTTGAAGCGGGAGGATGATGCACGGAGACTATCCCAGACAAAGGTGGACCAGATTTCCTATAATGGGGACTTGGGTCAAGGTCTGGAGACCAGGAATGGTGGACATCGGACCCAAAAGGTCCTGGCAGACCCCTCGTCTGACGATGACGACAAGGAAGGGGAGGATGACGATGATTACTTCGATAATGAGTTTGAAGACGATTTCATTCCACTTCCTCCAGCAAAGCGTCTTCGACTCATCGTGGGTAAAGACTCCATAGACATCGATATCTCCTCCAGGAGGAGAGAGGATCAGTCTCTGAGGCTCAACGCATAAGCTGTGGACTTTTCCCTGTAAATATAGACGACCTGCTAATCAACTGTTGTGTTGATGTAAAAGAAGTACAGTAATTTAAAAAACAAAAAAAATGAGAAATTGAACGTTATTAGAGGGTGCTGTTAACTTAAAACAAATCTGTTCTTCACTGAAGTGTCACTTTATTTCATATTAAGACCAACTACACAAAATGTTAATGAGCATTTTATACACCAAGTCCATCATCTACTGTCTGGTGACAGGAATTGTTCTCATTTTTGGGAATAATCTGGCTGGATCCTAAGTGAAAACAGAATTTGTTTCAAGTTAAACCATTCCTTTAAGTGAATGCACTTGTTATATTCATAATGGACGTGGCTATTGTAGAAAGTGTACAGTATGGTGATTATCCCCTCTGTCTCATAGGCAGGTATTTTACTGAACTTTTGATTTTTGTCTCTAGTTGGTAAGTTTCAAGTGGGAAACCGCACTGAATGAGCAGTGTGGAGTGGTTGGTCCAGAGGCATTGTAACATCAGCCAGACAGTCCTTTAGGGTTCAGGTGCCATGTTCTCATTATTCCAGTAGTTTTCCTGGGAAAGAGCATCTTGATTTTTGTCTGAGCATTATTTAAGTTAATCATGTGTATATGTAGATTTGAATTGTGTTGTTAAATTTGGGCTATCACAGGAACAGTTTTTATATATGGTATATTATGTAGGAGAGCCTGACCGATACTGAATTTTTGGGTAGCAGAAAAACTTGACGATCTTATATGAATAGTAAGGTATTTGTATTGAGAGGGGCATGATTGAGTCCAAGATGACATGTCAAATACTACAGTTCTGCTAGTGGTAACTCGATCGTGGCTCCAAAAGGAAGTTCATCTCCATAATGCCCATCTTAGTTAGTTACCCCCATCCTTTCTATTTTATAACTAAAAGTTTTGTTTAAGCCTTTATAGGCTTAATGTTATGCACTACTAGTTGTATAACTGTTTTGACTGAGTGCCACTAGCTACCTGCAAAATGCCACCTGAACTGTGTCCCACAACTGGACCTCTTGTCTGTGTTTTTGGAGTATTTTAGTACAAAAACAATACAGCTTCTTGAGCAATTAACATACTGTCTGAGAAGTCTGTTCTACAGGTTTAGGGTGTCATATTCCTGTATTTTTGTTACTGAGTACTTATTTGCAGGAATGGGTGTAATACACCTTGCTACCAAACTAACTAACATTAGCTGATAACTTAGCACTCCACCCACTCACTTTTATATCTAATCTATGGTAATTCACAAAGTGGTTTTCAACTTACCATGAAGGCAGTCCGTGACTCCTCCCCACCGTCTCGTCAGCTGTGATGCTGCAAGTGCTGCGAGGATCATTTAAAACACCAAAATACAAAATGGCATTGGAGGTACTTCGGTGGACAAACTGTGATGTTACCTTTTCTAGAATATCCTAAACATCTTTTCTGCATTATGTTCTTTTTAAAGTAAATATTTGGGGGCTTCTCAAACAGGATGTGAGTACACAGATTGGTCAGGCTCTGTTATGTGTTGGAAACAACTGACACTGAACAAGTAGTCAAACTTTAGCAGCAAACAACATGCATGTGTGTGTTTTCATTGTTCACACACACTGAGCACATTTCTTTGCAGTGAATTAAATCTCTGTAGTTTGTTCAGTGATGTAAATACATGCGTTAAGCTGCATAATTTAAAATGAGGTTTTGTAATCCATCACGCATAGAACCGGACTGTTCAAAGGCTTCATTTCTGGAGCTACCTTGTAATGGTAACATGGCACATGTGGTAGTTCACGGTCAGTCAAATCCACTTTTAAAGGCTACCTGTATATGCATTTGAAATCTGAAATGCTCAAAGTAATGTACAGAAAGACTGGCTTCTGTCTCTCAGCTGAATTATGATGTTCTTTTTCTCCACTCGCTCTGCAGTATGAGAGTTTGTAGAAACAGCAGAAATGATGTCCGTTGACACTAGAGTTTGCAGAAGAAGCTTTCACTGTTTCAGATGTTTAGTGTAGAATCATGATTTTTTTTTTTTCCTGTGGTGCTACTTTAATTTCCTTCCCACCTGTTTGATTTTCTCTTCTATGTCATAGCTGGTGGCAGCATTAATCTAGAAACACAGTGTGTCACTTGTATGTGTAGTCACTCAAGTTTTTAGTTTCCTTTGCAGGAGCACATATACTTTCCAACAGCATTAGGTGCCTTAAAGAGGATTTTGACTAAATTTCTTATATAGCTAATCAAGGAAGAGTGTAAATGCTAAGCCATCTGCTTTCCCCAGAGAAACACTTCATCAAGAGCCCACCGTCAGTCCTTCTGTATATTATTTTCTTACTTGTGAAGTAAATGAACAGACCAAGGGATCAACTGAGACTGAATGTTAATCCTGTTTCTTGTGTTTAATATGTACTGTTGACATCACCAGCAGCTAATCACCATTCTGACCATGCTCAGTGTGGCCCCCATACCCCCTCCTTTGGATTTGTCCATCCCACACTGTAAACTCTTCCAGGTGTTACATCTGTGTGGTCTTTGTCCAATAGACAGCTGTCACAATAACCAGCTGATTCAAAAAGTAAAAGAAAAACAAACATCTAAACAAATGTGAATAGTTTGCGGTCATTTTAGCGTGTTGCGTGGGTAGTGGGAATCATGTAAAGAGAATTAAAAATGGGCAGTGCATATATTGTCCAATATGTAAATCATGTGAACACATCTTGTACTTATTTAACAGTTTTGAATACTTGAAAACTATATAAAGTTTCTTTGTGACTCTTGTTCCTTGAGCTTTTTTGAGTTCTGCTGTGGAAGTGTGCAGTGCTAGGCCGCGTACCTCGACTGGACTGACCTTAAAATCCACAATCCTGCGCTCACCTGTAGGTCGTTATCAACTTGATAAGTCAACCCATGAGTTCACAATCTTGCTATGAATGCATTCACAAAAAAAGGTAATATGAGCAGTCACAAACCTGGACAGATCTGTTCACAGTATGGTGGTATATAAAGCAAGAGCAGACTGTGATAGAAGTCACACCAGCATGTGCCATGGACGAGTGACATATAGCATGCTAACTGTATCCTATTACAGAACTGCTCTATGAATCTGTGTTGGAATAGCTCTATAGTCATGGTAAAAAGAAAGGGCATACACCCCCTTTCATTTCTGAGGTTTTACATATCGAGACACAAATCTGGCCACAACATTTTATATGGTGTCATTTATTTAACAAAAACGAAGCCAGAATGCTGAAGCATTGTGTGAAAACAAGCGCACCCTTGCTGCTTCCACTGGAATTAAGAAGGTAAGCAGCAGCCAGATGCTGCTACTCAGTTGCACTTGAGTAACTGATAATCAGCGAGTGTGAGCACCTGTGTAACAGCAGTAGCTTTGGCAGTTTGCTGATCTGGAACATTCAGGTGTGTACTAACACCAAGGAGAAAAAATATCAGAAATGTAAGGCCATTTCCAAACAATCTGAAGTGTCATTCTACAGTGAGAAAGATTATTCGCATTCAAGACAGTTGCCATTTCCAGGAGTGGACGTTCCTGCAAATTCACCACAGGATTAGACCATATAATACTGAGAGAACTAAAAATCCACATCTCAGCCTCTCCAGAACCCATTAGCATGTTAAATGTTAAAATTCACGATGGTGCAACTAAAAAAGAAAGTCGGAACAAGTATGTGTTTTGGAAGGGTTACCAGTAGAAACATCTGGAATAATGTCCTTTGGACAGACTATCTCTAAGTGGAGATGTTTGACCATAATGCACAGTACCACACTTTGAGAAAACCTAAAATAGTATATTGACACAAACCCCTCACACCAGTTGTCAAGCACAGTGGTAGAGGACTGATGATTTGGGCTTGTTTTGCAGCCACAGGCTTCTTGCAGTCATTGAGGCCATCTGTCTGACAGCTAAATTGGGTTATGCAACACGACAATGATCCCAAGCACACCAGCAAATCTATAATAGAATGACTGGAAAAAAAAAACTGAGTTATTGCAATGACCCATTCAAAGTATGGACCTAAACCTGACTGAAATGTTGTGGTGGAGCCTTCATAGAGTTGTGCACAGTGGAAGCTGGTGAAAAAAAAATCACCAATCATTTCCAGCAAATGTTCCAGTATCATTTGAAGCAAAAAGTGAAGATATCAAAAACACACTACTACCCTTCCATGGTGTTTGAATCTGCGGGACCGTTTCAGTGTAGTTTTACATCCTCACTGTGTACGACTTTGGATACTGTGGCTCCTCTGGAAAAGAAAGCCTCAAATCAGAAGTGCCTGACTCCGTGGTATAATTCACAAACGCGCAGCTAAAAGCAGATAACCCGTAAGCTGGAGAGGGAACGGCGTCTCACTAAATTAGAAGATGCTCATTTAGCCTGGAAAATGAGTTTGTTGCTCTATAAAAAAAAGCCCTCCGTAAAGCTAGGACATCTTACTATTCATCATTAA
>JAVDPK010001104.1:625063-640712 GCA_034780415.1 Cichlasoma orientale
AGAGGAACGGTTTATTTGAAGAGTTTCAGTCGGGTTTCAGAATTGATCACAGCACAGAAACAGCATTAGTGAAGGTTGACCATAACGTTTTATTACAGAATTAGAGCATGCCGTAGGTATTAAAGGTACTGCACTGCAGTGGTTTGAACTGCAATTTGTTCATGTAAATGGGGAGTCTTCTTCACACACACTAAGGTTAATTATGCAGTTCCACAGGGTTCTGTGCTAGGACCAATTTTATTTACACTATTCATGCTTCCCTTAGGCAGTATTATTAGAAAGCATTGCATACATTTTCATTGCTGTGCAAATGATACTCAGCTTTATCGATCCATGAAGCCAGATGGCACACATTAATTAGTTAAACTGCAGGAATGTTAAAAAAAAGTTGAAAAAGAAATGTTAACTGAAGTTCTTGTACTCGGCCCTACAAATCGTAGAAACATGGTGTGAACCACATACTTACTCTGGATGGCATTACCTCGGCCTCCAGTAACACTGTGAGAAATCTTAAAGTCATTTTTGACCAGGATGTGTCCTTCAATGCACATA
This sequence comes from Cichlasoma orientale, assembly GCA_034780415.1. Lineage (NCBI taxonomy): Eukaryota > Metazoa > Chordata > Actinopteri > Cichliformes > Cichlidae > Cichlasoma > Cichlasoma orientale. The sequence continues at coordinate 625,616 of JAVDPK010001104.1, forward strand.
TTGTTGTGATTGTGTGATATATGAATAAAACTGAATTGAACTGAAAATTTTCATAGGGAAACAATGACCACTATCAGGATCACAGCTTATCTCTGTAGGAGGCCTCTGCTGTTCTCTTGGTCCCTGCATTGGTGGTCATGTTGTGGGCTGGTGCTGTTGGTTTGATGCACTGTCCTCATGCAGGGAGGAAAAGGAGGCCTGACCACACAAACATATAAAATTTAAGTTGCTAAGTTGCCATCAGATATTCATTCATATTAATTTTCTATTACATTCTCAAACTGGAATCAACATAACTTTGTTCTGCTGTAAACCTGTCTTGTATCCACTCCTGAATGGCAAAAGTGATCCTGAATCTTATCTCAAATCTTCAATTTTAAGGAGGTTTTTAGATTTTTTACATGGTTATTACCTCAGACTAAGTCTGTTATTATAAAGTGTGTTTAAAACATTATTGTTACTAATACTTTATTTACATTATCATCCAAATGTGAAATCTTTTCTCTTTTAATTTTGAAATAATAAAACAAATATTATTCTGGTGTGCTCTAACTTTGAAATTTACTTTTCTAACAACACGAGTTTGATGTCTTTAATATTCCAGTATTAAATATATTCATTTATCTGATTGCTAGCATGTTGTCTGTGGAGCAGCGCTTTAAAGAAGACAGGGCCAGGGATCCTTTTCTGTAGCCTCATGTGAAATAATCTTATGAAACAATGAGAGCAAAGAGAGAATGGTGTTTCCTCTAATGCTCGCTGGATTGGTCCATCCATAGACTTTATGCATACACGCAGACAGATATACCTATTAATTAGTGCTAATACACAAATAAAATATTGGAATGTTACTCTTCAAAACTGGAACACAGACTTCTTGGATGGTCTATTAGTAGAATGACCACAGAGAAGCCAGACTAATTGTCAGATAACTGCATTTAGATGCACCATAAGGCGCCGCAGGCAACATAGTGGAAAGGTCCAGTTCTGAGCCTTGTTACTAAAAGAGAAGCCCAGCAGCGTCTGCAGCTCATAGTTCTGATGACTCCCCTGAAAAAGTCTGAAACTGTCTCAGAGTTCCCCGTTCAGCCTTCAAAAGCTAGTTTCAAGTCTGCAAAAGCTCTTGAACTTGATCACTCTGATCCTTTCATGGTTATAGCGACGCAGGGACACACAAGCTGTGGAGGGCCGCTGTAACAGGGCGTGGAAAACATTACGTAATGATTAAACTGTTTCACTAACAGTGAATCGTTGATATTTTTGACTTAATTTAATGACGTAAGCTGAAGAGAATGGATGGATTAAATACCATAATAACCTGGTTAGAAAAAAAATCAGTATTTAAATACCGTTACCTTTGACCCCAGATTATCGGCCAATCAGGAGCGTCCATAACAAAGCTGTAACCAATAGCATAGGGAGGAGCGCTATTTGAACGCTGTCGTCTGTCTGGTTGTTTTCGCTACTCTCTGGCAAACGTGTTGCGTGTCTGTTGTGTCCTGGTTGTTGCTGAAGTTAAAATGTCGTCTGTGGACGTTCGTGTTACGGTGAGTAAACTGACCTTTAGCTGCTGGAGACGCGTTTGTTCGCCTGTTTTCAGTGATGAAACGGGCGAAAGCGCTAAGACAGCGTGTGGCCGCTCTGAAACGTTCATGTTTTTGCTTGTTTAGCAGCTGGCAGCCGCAGGGAACCACCTGAAGACCGGGAAAGCTGCCTCGGCAGCGGCTCCGAGGAGAGCAGCTCTCGGAGAGATAACCAACTTTAAGGCCCCGACGGTCACCGCAAAGGTAACGAAGAACCGTACAGTTTGTCCTGTTTTACGGAGACACACGAGGAGCATAATTGGGCTTCATGTGTGACTACAGCTCTGCGGGTTTCATAGCGCAGTCTGGCTTCATTAGCTCCAGTGAAAGAGTTAAAAGGGCAACATTATAATAACACTCCTGCACAGAGTCCCAGACCTCAGCTTCATTTAGAACCTTCTGCAATGAACAAATCATAAAGCCAGTGGTTTTGGAGCTAATTGATTAGATGGAGGCTGCACTAGTTGGAGCTTTTGTTCTGCCCAACCTGAAAACATGACTACTTTTTCTAAGTGTAACCAGTCTGAAAACACTTGTTTCCTCAGGGGATGGGACAAACCAAAGTCTCAGCCAAACCATCCTGTGTCCAAAGACCCAAACCTGCACAGGTACTGGCTCCTATAGTCCAGGTCCAAGCAGCTGCAGTTCCCCTCCCTTCGGTTTCAGAGGAGTCTGTGGTCAACGTGTCCATGAAGGAGGAGACTGAGCTGTGCCAGGCTTTCTCTGAGGTGCTGCTCACCATACAGGATGTGGATGAGCAGGATGTAGACCAGCCGCAGCTCTGCTCAGACTACGTCAAAGATATCTACAAGTATCTGCATGTCTTGGAGGTAATGTCTCTTCCACCTTCCAGCATCAGCTGCGTTTATCCCCGACTTACGTAAGTGTCTCCTCAGGTGCAGCAGGCGATACGAAGCAACTACATGCAAGGCTACGAAATCACTGAGCGCATGCGAGCGCTTCTCATCGACTGGCTGGTCCAGGTTCACTCCAGGTTCCAGCTGCTGCAGGAGACTCTGTACCTCACAGTTGCCATCCTGGACCGTTTTCTTCAGGTGACGACTCTGAACAGCTTTGCCTCTGGCTTTGTGACCTGTGTCTAAAAAGCTGCTTCCTCCTGTGCTGCAGGTCCAGCCGGTGTCTCGCAGGAAGCTGCAACTTGTTGGCGTGACCGCCATGCTGGTGGCCTGTAAATATGAGGAGATGTACGCTCCAGAGGTGGGAGACTTTGCCTACATCACAGACAATGCCTTTACGAAGTCTCAGATTCTGGAGATGGAGCAGCAGATTCTGAGGAGCCTCAAATTCCAGCTTGGGCGTCCTCTCCCTCTACACTTCCTCAGACGAGCTTCCAAAGTGGCAAATGTGAGTTTCTGCATGAATCTGCTGTGGAGAGGATTTTGTGTGTTTTATTGGAGCCAACGACTCCTGCTGTTTCACTTGTGCTTGAGCATTTATCATTAATGTTTAAAAGCTAAGTAGTGTGTAAGAGTTGGTTAAATGTTGACATGCATATGTGTCAGTCTGATGTGGAGAGACACACACTGGCCAAGTACCTGATGGAGCTGACCCTGCTCGACTACAACATGGTGCACTACCGGCCCTCTGAGATTGCTGCTGCTTCTCTCTGCCTCTCCCAGCTGCTGCTGGACGGCTTGCCCTGGGTGAGTACAAGTTCATTTAATTCATGCTGACTTGTTCTTCCAGCCTGGATGTTTAATAGACCTCCTCCCTCAGTCTCCCACACAGCAGCACTACTCTACCTACGACGAGCCCCACCTGAAGCCCATCATGCAGCACATTGCCAAAAATATTGTGATGGTAAATGAAGGGAAAACAAAGTTCCAGGTGAGGCAGCTGAAAATGACGCACCAGCTGTTGACTAGAAGCACAAACTAAACTCGTTCTGTCTCTGCAGGCTGTGAGGAACAAGTACTCAAGCAGCAAGCTGCTCAAGATCAGCTTCATTCCTCAGCTGAAATCCTCCATTGTCAAGAACATGGCAGCACCTCTGCTCAATCCCTGAGACTTATTTTATTTTTCTTTTCTTTTCTTGTTGGGCACTTGATTTGCACTTTATTTTATATTCTTGAGGCTTTCATTGCAACTTGTGAAAATGCTGCGTTCAACTCTGCTTTGGGACGAGGCACCAAATTTGCAGCATTAGATGTTGAACCGTACTCACGACTTGGATGAAACTGCTGATTGATCAGAACCTCTGTGGAGACTTTTAATAAAGGTTTTTTTATAACTTTGTTTTTTTGGTTTTTTTTTTTTAAATGAAGTTATTTGGATAAAATGTAGCATATTTATGGATGCAGAGCGACACATGCAGCCTTTAGTAAATACAACAGAGTTGCAGGTCATTTGTTCATGTTGAGCACACTACATGCATGTGACAAACACTTCACCTACTAAATGGGATTTGAACCGTGTTTAATGTCTCCACCAATGATTAGCTGTGTAACAGACTGAGCCTGGAATACCAATAAGTGAATGGTTGTCATCACTTTCTCTCTTCCATGAGTAAACTGGCACATTTGGGTAAATGTCTTTAAACTGGTTTATTTTTGCGGTCTTTGTGTTGAATCTATAAATGTGCTGTGTAATAGAAATCTTCCATAGATGTCAGCATTCAGCTCCAGAGTGTTTTAAACAGAAGTGTCTCCTCAGCCTCGCTGTAGATTCAACTCATTGTCATTGTGCACACAACTAAATGATCACTCATCCAGAGACGAGCATCTGCGGTCATGCAGCCGGAGACCAGCGCTACCGATAGGCAATGTGGTTTAAGTGTCTTGCCCAAGGACACAGCGCAGTGCAGGGACAAGGGCTCGAACCGGCAGCCCGCTGCAACACTCCCACTCAGTGGCTGTTATGAGCTGAAAGTTCAAAAGTAAACCTAGTGTGTGGACGCGGTCCCAGCTGTGAGTCTGAGGTCAGGCCTCAGCTCTGGCGCTCATGTATTGTCAGTTGTAATGTCATGCTTTCAAAGTCCACTGATCCCTGAGTGACTCGTCTGGTTTGTCAGCAGCGCTTTGCAGCTCTGCCACGACTGTCTGTGCTGTGGAACGACACCATTTACAAGCAGATGACGCAGCTCATGTTCTGAGCGGAGTGCGAACACTGAGGTGTGTGTGTGTGGGGAGCATTGTTCTCTTCAGACTGGCTCTGATCGCACTGTTGCCCTCGCCCGCCCTGACCAGTGTCTGCTCTCAGTGGCTACATGCAAAATAATGGTTAACCGAACAAATTGACACATTTTTAATTTTTATAAAATCTCTGGAAGCTAATTTTATCATTTTATTCCAAAAAAGTATAGAAATATGAGACACATGGTCTCATCAAAAGGTAAAAATTAAGTTTGAGACCTGGGTGGACAAATCATCCATCTTCTGCTTATCCATTTCAGGGGAGCTGGAGCCTATACAAGCGTTATTTTATCTACTTACTACCAACTGGAGAGGAGTTTATACTCAATATTGTAGCTACAGACTTCTAAATTTTAGTATAAATGTTGCTTCAGGTCAAAAACTAATCTTGTTTTCCAGCATAGCTGCATTTCTGTAAATGTGGGAAAAGACTGACCTTTTACCCTGATGTTCCAATGAAATTTAAAGTTGCAGGTTTCAAAATCAGTTCAATATTTTTTTTTAATATTAAAAAATCCAAGGAAGCCAATTTTGGGCAGAAAAGAGCATTTACATACAAAGAAGGCAGTCAAATATTAAAATTAAAACTCAAAAACTGAGTAGAAAAAGTCAAAATGTTGAGAAGAAATTGCAAAAAAGTAAATGTTCTTTGTATTAAAATAATAGAGGAATTACATGAAATAATTAAATCATGATAAATGCCATCAGTTATACAAGAAGAATTCTATCAATAATACATAATCTGTGTTTATACGGTGCCTTTTAAAAAAAACTGCAAAATGATTTGCATTTAAATTATTAGAAAATAAAGTGCAATATAGAACAGTGGCAACCAATACCATCAGTCATAATAACAATGTGACCTCTGTGGGTGCGTTTGAACGGTCCTCACTGGCTGAAGTGACCCGGAAGTATCTGCGTGGTTTTTATAAGAGCTGTTTGAATTTCTGCTTAGGAAAGGAGCTTCACTGCTTCCTTTATTACCTCCTTTAGCAGAGGATGCGTCCTTTGTGAAAGGAGACGAGAAAATGCCTTCCCACAATTCATAGCAACACAACATCTGAGCGTTCATGAAAACAATCAACAAGACTGTAACTGTTAGTTAGCAGCATTTTCCATTTCCTGCCCTAACCTGCTGATATCCTGTGAATTTTCTGAAGCAAGCTGTTAAATGTTCATGTTTTGAAATGAAGGACGACTTCTGACAGAAACTGCTGGGCCGTGTGCGTGAGCGTGAATGAAGCTGCAGCATTTATCCAGAGGAGAGCTGTATTATTACAAACGTCTCCCCCAAATGAACCTGAAACCTGTGTGGAACCGCTGACTGTACGATGCACTCACATATTACAACATTCAGACAGTCTGTTAGTGGTCTGACACATTCCCATCAATGCTGCATTTTGACAGGCACTTCACTTTAGTTGGTCAAAGATTCACACATCATGTGTGATCTTACATTTTAACACACTGCTGTCCAGTGTTAGGCGAAATGCATGCACGGGACCCCCTCCAGTTTGCCTGACAGGAGCACATTGGAGTGGATGATGCAGTTCTTTATATGTTGCACAGGACCTACACAGACTTGGAGGAGCCAGGATGCTTCATAGAATCTTATTCTTTTTTAATTTCTCATGTGTATTCAATCCAGCCCCTCATATTGAGAGACAACTTTGAGGGATGGCTGTGGATCCCTCCCCGATGTGCAGGGTAACAGACTACCTGACAGAAACACCTCAGTTTGTAAGGCTGAGGAGCTGTGTCCCTGGGATGGTGAGGTGCAGCACAGCAGACCCACAATAGACCACTTTAGCCCTGCTCACACTCTGTACGGCAGTTTTTCAGTACAACTCAAAACCTAATTCAAAAGTTAATGCAGGTGTCCAATTAAAAGTCTAATAATAGTTAAATTGCACTTAGTAAAATATTGTTACAATCACAATTCCAGAAAAGTTGCAATGTTGTGTAAAATGTAACAAAACTGGAATACAGTGATTTGCAAAGCTCATAAATTCGTGTTTTATTCACAGTGTAACACAGAAAACACACCAGATGTTTAAAGTGAGGAAGTTTACAATTTTAAGAAAAATATGAGCTCATTTTGAATTTGATGACAGCAACACATCTCAAAAAAGGTGGGTCAGGGCAGCATCCCCTCTTCTGTTACCAACACTCCCTAAACGTCTGGGAACTGAGGAGACAGCTGCTGGACTTTTGGGAGAAGATTGTTGTCCTACTTTGTCTGATACAGGATTCCAGCTGCTCAACAGTCCTGGGATTTATTTGTCATATCTTATGTTTGTTTATGCTTCGAATGCTTTCAGCTGGTGAAAGGTGTGGACTGTAGGCAGGCCAGTTCATCGTCCTGACTCTACTATGACACCATGCTGTCTTGATAGCTGCAGTGTGTGTTTAGCATTGTTTTGCAGAAATATGCAAGGCCTTCCCTGAAAGAGATGTTTCTCCCATCCAACCTGCATATACCTTTCAGCACTGATGACCCCTGATGACCCCTTTCCAGGGGTGCAAGGCACTAATGCACCCCCATCAGAGACGCAGTTTTTTTTTTAAGGTCTGATGGCATGTTAGAAGGCAGTGAGATAGAAGGAAAGACAGGTGTATGGAAGTGAGAATAGGTACTTTAGATATAGATTAGGGGCGGGTGGCGCGGTGGTTAGCACTGCTGCCTCATAGTTAAAATACCATCTGGAAGGCCTGGGTTCGATTCTACCTTGGCCTGGGCCTTTCCCTCCCTCTCTGTGTGGAGTTTGCATGTTCTCCCTGTGTCTGCGTGGGTTTCCTGCAGGTACTCTGGTTTCCTCCCACAGTCCAAAGACATGCACTTACTGGGGTTTGGTTAATTGGCCAATCTAAATTGTCCGAAGGTGTGAATGAGAGCATGAATGTGAATCTGTCTCTCTGTGTTAGCCCTGCGATAGACTGGCGACCTGTCCAGGGTGTACCCTGCCTCTCGCCCTATGTCAGCTGGGATAGGCTCCAGCCCCCCCGCGACCCTGAAAAGGATAAGCGGAAGTGAATGGTTGGATGGATATAGGGGCTATGACTGGTAAAGAGAGAGTTGGCTGATATGACAAAGAGAAGGAAGATAGATATATTGTGTGTGAGAGAGACCAAGTGGAAGGGAAACAAGGAGCACTTGAGATGGATTCAATCTGACAGTGAAATGGAGTAGGGGTAATCTTGGAAGAGTGTGTGAATAGAGTTTTGGAAATGAAGAGCGTGTCAGACAGCAGACTTTGAAGCTGGATGTTGAATGTTGTCCAGTGTGTATGCCCCACAGGTTGGATGTCAGGACAGAAAGAGAGACTCTGGAGTCGGCCGGATGAAGTGGTAGAGAGGGTCCCCAGGGGGGAGATGGTGATTGAAGCAGACATGTAGGTGAAGGGTCAGAGGTGATGAGGACATGCTGGGAAGTTATGTTGTTATAAAGAGAAATGCGGAAGGACAGATGGTGGTGGATTGTCCCAAAAGGATGGAAATGGCTGTGATGAACATGCACTTCAAGGGTCACATATAAGAGTGGAGAAAGGTGCACACAGGTGGACTGCATCTTATGCAGAAAGTGCAACATAAAAGATAGGAGTATGCAATGTGGTTTCAGAGGAGAATGTACCTAGGTGGTAGTCTGTAGGATGGTTTTGGAAATCACGAAGAGGAAGTTAGCGAGGGCAGATGATTAAATGATGGAAGTTGAAGAAAGAAGAATGTTGCACAGAGTTCAGGAAGGAGTTGTGAAGCTCTGGGTGGTAGGGAAGAGTTACCAGATGACTGGGAAAGTACAACTGTAGTGCTGAGGTAAACTGCCAAGAAGGTGTTTGGTGTTTCCTCTGGACAGAGGAAGGAGACTTGGTGGTGGAATGAGGAAGTAAATCAGAAGTACAGGAAAGCATTCAGAGGAAGAGGTTAGCAAAGAAAAAGTGGGATAGTCAGGGAGATGACGAAAGTAGACAGGAGTACTGGGAGGCAGGACATATAACAAAGAGAGAGGTGGTAAAGGAAAAGGCTTATAGTGAGTTGTATGTGAGGCTGGACCCTAAGGAAGGAGAAAGGACTCGTATTAACTGGCTAGGCAGAACGATTGAGCTGGAAAGGATGTGCAACAGGTTAGGGTGATAAAGGCTAGAGATGGAAGTGTACTAACAAGTGACGAGAGTGTGCTGGGGAGATGGAGGGAGTACTTTGAGGGTCTGATGAATGTAGAAAGTAACAGAGAAAAGGACAGATGGAGGAAAGTTAGCAAATCAGGAAGTGCAGAGGATTAGTAAGGAAGAAGCAAGGGCAGCTTTGATAAGATTAAGATTCCTTTATTGTTATTGCATATGCAAGCATACACCATGAAATTCAGGTGCACTACTACAAAACAATTGCTGTAGTAGTCAAGAATAGAAAAAAACTATAATTAATACAATGCATAAAAAAATTAAATAAATAAATAGTCAGAGGATGAAGAGGGGGAAGGTGGTTGGTCCAGATGACATACCTGTGGAGGTATAAAAATGTCTAGGAGAGAGGGCCGTGGAGTTTTAACAAGACTGTTTACCAGAATCCTGGAGAGTGAGAGGATGCCTGAGGAATGGAGAAGAAGTGTAATGGTACCAAGTATGGAGAAGTTTAGAGAAGGTCAGAAGGAGCTTCACTGTGTCTGTGGATATAGAGAAAGCAGATGACAGGGTGCTGAGAGAGGAACTGTGGTGCTGCATGAGGAAGTGAGGAGTGGCAGAGAAGTATGTGAGGGTGGTGCAGGACATGCATGACGACAGTGAGAGAGTGGTGAGGTGTGTGCTAGGAGTGACAGATGGTTCGAGGTGGGGGTGGGATTACATTAGGGATCTGCTCTGAGCCCCTTCTTGTTTGTAGTGGTGAACAACAGGCTGACAGATGAGGTCTGGCAGGAGTCTCTGTGGACTATAATGTTTGCAGATGATACTGTGATCTGTTAGTGAATCAGAATACAGAATAGGGAGCAGGTGGAAGAGAACCTGGAGAGGTGGAAGTATGCTTTGGAGAGAACAGGAATGAAAGTCAGTAGAAGCAAGACAGAATATGTGTGTGAATAACAGTGAGGCAGGTATAACACTGAAAATGCACAGTGAAGGCGGATGACTTTTAATACCTGCGTTCAAACATCCAAAGCAATGGACAGTGCACAAGAGGTGAAGAAGAGAGCGCAGGCAGGGTGGAGTGGATGGAGATGAGTGTCAGGGGTGATTTGTGACAAGGAACAATATGTAGTGTAGCGAGACCTGCTATGGTGTGTGGTTTAGAGATGGTGGCACTGACAAAAGCCTGGCAGCCAAGCTGGAGCTGGCAGTGTTGAAGATCTTAAATTTTTCATTGGGAGTGACCAGGATGGACAGGAATAGAAATGAGTGCATTAGAGGGACAGTTCAGGTTGAGCACTTTGGACACAGAGTTGGAGAGGCAAGGCTGAGATGGTTTGGACATGTGCAGAGGAGTGATAGTGGATATATTGGACAAAGGATGTTGATGATGGAGCTGCCAGGCGGGAGAAGGGAGGAAGACCTCAGAGGAGGGTCACGGATGTAGGGGAGGACATGCAGAGGGTTGGTGTGACAGAGATGCTGGGGACAGGATTAGATTGCAGATGATCTGCTGTGGAGATCCCTGAAGGGAGCAGCTGAAAGAAGCATAAGAAGAATTTGAAAAATGTTTCTCCAGCTGTTTCTTTTTAGTACCACTTACCCGTCCAGCCTTCTGCTGCCCCGTCTGTTGAGATGTGTGCCACAATCAACTTCAAAGTGAGCTAATATTTTTCATGAAATACTAAAATGTCTCAGTTTAAACATTTATGTTCTATTGTGAATAAAATATTGGTTTATGAGATCTGCAAATCATTCAGTTCTGTTTTATTTATATTTGACAGTGTCCCAACTTTTTCGGAATTGGATTTGCATATACAGTAAAGCTCTAGGAATATTGAGGTTGTGCATGATGTCATGCACACATTACTTAAGAGTTGTCTGCCGTATTGGATGTGATACATTCAGGACGACAACTGGTACTGTACTCATACGTTGCTTACACACAAATGATTGCAGTTTTTTTTCACAACGTCTATGTTCTGCTGTGCTGTTGGCTGCAGCAATCATCAAGGACAGAAAGCGAATCCTGCTGATTGGGACAGGCGAAGATGCTGGGTTGCAGAGTTAACTGCAAACAATGGGAGTCTCCAGTTTGCAGCAGAGCAGTGAACAGAAGCATCTTGCAGAATGTTAAGCCATTCACCGATTGTGTATATGATTAATTTCTGTACTTAATAAAAAATGATGCACAGCTATGTGTACAGTACTGTGCAAAATTCGCATCCACCTCTGATTTTTGCTGGGAAAACTGATCATTTACAGGCTGCTAGCAACAAAGTGCAGACAGGGTGCTACGTTATCTTTTTTTAAACTTTTCATTTAGTTTTCACTGACATAAACAAAAAAAGAGAAAAACACACAAACACATGCATACATATGCGCGCGTGCACGCGCACACACGGAATTGCACATATTTCATATTCCATTAAAAATTGTGAGTGAGCATGTGTATGAACTCACTGTGGATGGGCACTGTGTGGATGCGCGAGACATCAATAAAGAATTACAACAATAATATCACAACTACTGCTAATGGTAACAATACTGAGAGGAAGAAGAGAAAGGAATAAATAAATAAATTTAAAATAAATGAAGAGAAATAAAGATACAAATATGGTAAATGAACTAGTTCTTATATAGTACTTTTCTACTCTGCTTGAGCGCTTTACACAACACGTTTGCATCACACACATTCACACTCAGATGAACGCATCAGGAACAACTCGGGGTTCAATATCTTGCCCAAGGATAATTTGGCATGCATTATTTCTATGAATAGAAATAATAATAAAGGGTGCTAGGGTGAGAACTGGGAAAACTATGACCTGGACACTGGGGATGGCACAGGGTGATCCTCATTAGGACTATGCTGGTGTTTTGGAGAGGTGGTGTCATTATTGGCCAGGTCAGCAGTGTTTTATTTTTCATTCAATAAATGATTCTTTTATATTTTACGTTGTTGTATATGGTGTACAAGTTATGCTTATCTAGACCGTTTACAGGCACTTCAGACTGCCCCCAGACCATAAAAAGGGAGCCTGTTTATTGAGGAAGGAAGGTGATATCGATCTAGTGGATTGTTTTTGAGTATCTATCAGCGACCTGGCCTGCCTTCCCTCAACACCTGCTCCCGAGGTCCCCGCAATGATCCAGGGCTCCCTGCCAACAGTATTCAAGTTTTCCTGCTGATTTGGGCAGACGAAGAGTTGCAGCAGTGAATCACACACAGTGGGAGCAGTTTACAGTAGATTATGCAGTGAACACTTGATTGGAGGTAAGTATGGGCCGATGTGCAATCCAGACTTTTCCATTTTGAAGTCTTTGTGAAATTGTGGAGCAAACCGTCCATACATCCTCATGGTCTACTCCCCACCTGTGATTCATAAACAAACAGAAATATATATTAGAATCAATATTTATTGATAAAATGTAATTCATAATATTTCATTTTTTTAAAATGTAATTGTGCCACTTTCACCTTGTGGCACTTATGGAGAATTAAGACAACAGCTCTGTTTGAGTTTTAGCAGCATCATGAGGCAGTAATTCTACCTGCCCTCATGGAAAACCACTGTTTGGACTTTGCCTGTTTATTTGTTTGACTCTCAACAGTCTGCACCAGAATAAAAAATAAATATCTAAATCTTCTAACCTGATCTTTGTTCATGCTAAGAGCTGTAAAAATTCTTGTTACATTCATTCTTCAGATAATTAAATTTCCAGTTTTGAACTTTATATAGGATGTGGCTGGGGTCAGTTCTGTGCTTTAGCCTGGTAATAGCTGGGACTCTCCAGTTTGGGCCAGATAAGATGTCTTTGCTTTGTTCTCGTCAGCTTCTGCTTGGACTTCACATCTTGGTCTCTGGGCTGGTGTGTGACTTTTTTGATGGGGTTGTGAAGTGTATTTCCACACCTGTGGCAAACAGGTCTTTCCCTGGCTTTACAGTTTGTCCTCACTGTCTCGGTCCATCAGTGCAACGTCTGTCATTAACATGACCAACAGCTGACTCTGAGGCAAAAAGCAAAGCAGCTATATGTGAGCATAATGCAACAAGGTGCAGCATCCACAAAGAACTGCGTCATTCTTTTGAACTATTACCCATGGTTTCAGAGGCTCTGCTGACATGAATCCCTGACCTGGAATTCAGGGAAAAATGAAATGACTTTAGTCAGATGTCTGGATGTCTTTGACTCATCCAGAAAACAGTCCAACTACCAAATCTGAGAGAATGAACTCCTGCTGGACTCCCTGGCTGCTGAGGCCTCTTGTAATCCCGACAACGCCATGCTTCCATAGCTTGGACCCTCTGCAAACACATCTGGAGCCAGCCATGGTCACCTTCACCCACGATGACCCGTGGCCTTACTGAAACCTGGCTTGATGACACTAGTAACACAGAGCTGATCAAAACATCACCACTAACTTTAGTTTTGAACACCGCACCCATACAAAGAGGAGGGGTGAAAGCATCACTGTTATATATAAAAACATTTTTTAACTATAAATCTTTCTCAAGTTTCTGAGTTTTGAATATTTAAATTTAGTACTTAATTCTGTCTTACTTCACATTTGCTATGTGGTGTATATAGTGTGTTTTATTTTCATATTTTTACTGTTTTATTTTTATATATTGAGGCACATTTAAGACAAATTTCCACTGCTTTGCAATGGACAGTAAAGTTTTTCTGATTCTGATGCTATATACCAGGGGTGGCCAACTCCAGGCCCCGAGAGCCGGTGTCCTGCAGGTTTTGGATGTGTCTCTGCTTCAACACACCTGAGTTAAATATAGAAGTCATTAGCAGGACTCTGGAGAACTCGCCTGCATACTGAGGAGGTGATTCAGCCATTTGAGTCAGGTGTGTTGGATCAGAGACACATTTAAAACCTGCAGGACGCCGGCCCTCGAGCCCTGGAGTTTGAGACCCCTGTCCTAGACTGAGACATGGCTTCCTGCAAGAAATTGGTGAAGTTCTTTCCAAAATTACAACAAAATTTGACTGCATTATTATCTCAGGTGATTTCAGTATTCACACTGACAACATCAACAACTGCGACACCAAACAGTTCATCGGTTTATTCGAATGTTTGGATTTTAAACAGCGTGACTGGACCCACACATGCAAAAGGTCACACCCTTGATCAAATTTTTTCCAGAAGCCTCGATGTCACAATCACAAATATTCTAGACGTTACCGTCTCTGATCATTACTGCATATTTTCATTATTTACATATTTATTATTTATTTATTAAAACAAATACAAACCAATTCATCAATAAGTGGGATATCAATGCCAGCACAGCTGATACATTCATTAGTGAATTTTCAAAGTGCACATTACCAGCTGTCATTGTGATGAAATGGACAATTCCTCTATTGACCATATTGCTCCTGTCAAAATTATTAATGTCTGTGGTCCACAAATCCTGATTAATAATAATCAGTCTAATTCTGCTTTTCTATTTTCATCCACTGACAAACTGCTCAATCCCTCCAAAACCACACCAACTGAATTTCTCTCAGCAAATAAATTTGATGAATTTGCTTCTTTCTACCAGAACAAAGTTTCTAATATTAGAGGTAATATCTGAGCCTCTCAGTCATTTATCTAGCGCTCAAATTACGGACACAATGTTCACATTCTCACCTGTAAACTCTAAAGATCTGGAAGAAATTATTCATCACTTTAAGTCTTGCACGTCTTTACTCGACCCCATCGCAACCAAACTATTCAAATCTATATCTCACTGTTTTACAAATCATATAGTAAATATTGTCAACAGCTCTCTACAGTCTGACATTTCCCCCGTTTCTCTCAAATGTGTTTCATGAGATGGTAGTGAGGCAGGCAGGATGTGGACCCAAATATGCAGAACTCCGACGTGGACTCGAAACACAGGTTGTATTGCTGATGGAATAAACTGTAACCAAGAACAGAACTCAAGAACTAAACTAAGAAGTTCTGAAGCTATAACAAAAACTCGACCAGGAACTAAAGGGTACAAAACTCGATATTGCAAAACTAAGAATCTAAATGTAGCGGTGCGGTATTCTCAAATCACTAGAATTACTAAAATTTAACGACAACGCCACCAGAGGAAGACAAAATGTCACCTCCGGAATGTTAACAAAGTGAATGTCAACAGTTAAAGGTTCACAGGTTCGAAATCACATCGAGGCCAGAGAAGAGGGGTTTGTGGTAGTTTAACAAAAATATTTTATTGAACAAATTAAGAAA